>CM053028.1:102600714-102669705 GCA_028564925.1 Lithobates sylvaticus | reverse complement strand
TACACAGACTGTAGAATAAAGATCAGGCGTCAAGGTGAAAAAATAATCAACGCAACTAACTTCTATCAGAACTTTTATGGTATTCTTAGAAACAGCAGCTTATGAAGACAAATTGGTGATTAGGCTACTTTCAAACACCACTTCAAAAAGCACTAATGCCATACAAATTAAACAATTTTGTTAATCCCATCAAAGTCTCCTTAATTAATAACCAAACAGATTCAGTGTAGCTATCTAGCTAACCCAAGGAAAGGGCAGGGAGAAAATTAAAATGAATAACATTTATGAAACAAAGTATTGATGTAGAGCAGAATAGCAATGATAGAATAATTCAGTAATGGATTAATTAAATAATAACACTCGTGGTCACTGCAATGATTTTGAAGTATTTGAGAATGCATCATTGTCAGTCAGACTTGCTTTAGCTGTAGTGAGATACATAGTAGGAAAAAATGCCTCTAAGCACAAGGTCAGATGAACGTTTTTCTTTCTGTGTCTCATAATTGAGTTATATTCTATTGAACACTTATTGATTTTATTATATTGAATGCTTTCAGTAGTGATTAACTAGCATTTACCCTGGCCCTGTCACATTGCATTTCAGAGCATTCTCACTTGTTAATATACAATTTCTCTAAATAGTGTAAAAATACATTATGCTGAGACAGTGTTTATGGCATTAAAGGATAATTCCACTTTAAGAAAGTGGTGCCATGCAAGTCTTCTGCAGACCTGTCAGTGTATCTGTGTGCCCGTACATCCCATACAGGCAAGCAGATACACTGACAAGAAGTTCATTGGTAAAGCGGAGTTCCACCCTAAAGTGGAACTTCCGCTCATTGGAACCCCCCCCCTCCGGTGCTACAGTTGGCACCTTTCAGGGGGGAGGGGGTGCAGATACCTGTATAATACAGGTATCTGCACCCACTTCCAGGAATAGACTCTAGCGGGAGTCACGCCCCTTCGCGCCACCCCCGCTGTCTCCTGGGACACACATAGGTCCCAGGAGATAGCGGGGACCACTTACGACGCGCGACTCACGCATGCACACTAGGGAACCTGGAAGTGATGCCGAAACGCTTCACTTCCTGATTCCCTCAATGAGAATGGCAGTGGCAGCAGCCAAGAACCGAGCGATTGCTCGGCTTCGGGTGCCGACATCGCTGGACCCTGGGACAGGTAAGTGTCCATTTATTAAAAGTCAGCAGCTGCAGTATTTGTAGCTGCTGGCTTTTAATATTTTTTTTTTAGGTGAAATCCCTCTTTAAGTACAAGCCGATATCCGCAAAGTATGTCGGTAGTTGTAGTTCATTCATTCACAGAACTCTGTGAATAAATGGCACAGCCATGTTGGCAGGGGTGTATCTGCCACAAAGCAAAGAAGGCGCTTGTTTTGGGCGGCATTTTTCAGGGGGCGGCACTGCCCCGGCCCTGGTGGCACATTTACCCAGCAGAGCACAGTGACAGGCAGCATGGCCAAGACTAGGGGATGCAAAAGAAGCAGAATCCCTTGACGCAACAATTTACTGGAGGAGGGGGCGCAGATGAAGTGTGGTGTGCAGACAGTGCCAGCACTAAAGTCTCCTGGCTGAAGATGCACAGGCAGACAAACAGCAGAGCTGCAGCTGGGTGCCAAGTGAGAGATCACTTCACTTGACAGATGACTTTTAGTCCCGGCCTCTGAAGTGGTGTCATTCAGAGGCTGGGAAAGAAAGGGAAAGTGGCGGCGGCGCTGAAAAAATTAAGTGAATAAACTTTTCAGCAGCAAATCCTGCTTGACACATTAACAGTGGGGTTGTAGAGTGTGGTATTTGAAAAATGTGGGGTGGAAGGATCTGAGTGTACTAGGGGAGGGTGGTGAGAGAAAAAGGGGGCACTTTGTCCTGGGGGGCTCAAGCTCTGTGTACCATAGGGTTAAGGGGTGGGTAAGCTCTGTTCTGGGGGAGCTGTACCCTGGAGTTGGGGGGAAAGGGAGAGCTCTGTGTACTTGGGTGCTAGGGGTGGGAGAAAGGGGGTTGGGGAGAGAATTGGGGGTTAGGCTTGTAGTGAGGAAAGGTCTGAAACTGCAAGACATATTAAAGTGGAACTGTAGTCCTGAGTTTTAAAATGAGTGGACAGGGAGGAATTTTAATGCAGAAGAGTCATGCTTTGTCTCTTACTTAACAGGCAGTGGCTGCAGCATGGGGAACATATTACATGTTCCACCCTAAAAACGAGTGGAACATGTAACATGTTCCCAAAGGTGAACTTATTCTTTAAAAAAAGGTCCTTGTGTTACTTTACATTAAAAAGCTAGCAGTGGGACATTGTACTAATTGGGAAAGATACAGTATATAAACCATGCAGCTATACAAGAAGTTATGCTTGCATTCACATTATGTCTCTATGACATATTTGAGGTAGATTCTTCACTTTTTCAATTATATTTATTACCTTCCTTTGCCTTATTTCATAATTCCTAACCTTGCTGTATCCTTCTGGTCCTGTCCATTTTTTTCATATTTTTACTGTTTGTTAGAGATGAGCAAATTGTTCCACCAAGTTTGAGATCTGACCTAGAGTCAAGCTGATTCCCAGTTAGTAAAGATTTGTGAATAAAACCACTACTGATCTACGAAGGTTCTCATTTTTCAGGTCATAGTATAGCTAGTAGTAGGTCATCACATTCAACTGGACCTATTCTGTAATGTTGAAGACATTATGTGGCTTATGTAAGCCATTTCTTCAGTTCTAAAGGGTGTCAGTAAAATACCCCAGCGTTTGTATTCTTACCTTAAAGCAGAAGTTAAATTAAATTAAAGTCCTAATCTATTACCCCCCCCCCCCCCTCCTGTTTTCTGATATTTATAAAAAATAAATGTTTTGCTCTTTTGTACCTTTTTTCTGTTTTCCTTCAGGACTTCTGTCCTACTCCACGGTGGCAAGGTCTGTCATCATCGACCCCTCCTCCTTCACCCCACTGCCTTTCTTGGACCTGTGTGTGTCCCAGAAGATGAAGGGCCATTCAGAAGGTGCATCGAGACTCGCACATGCGCAGTAGGAAACTGGCTGCGCAGCCTGATGGCTTCACTGCTGGTTTCCCTTAGTTGCAATAGCAGCGCCTGCACCTGAGCCGATGTCCTTCTATTAAAAGTCAGCAGCTACAGTATTTGTAGCTGCTATACTTACTTTTTTTAATTTTTTTCAGAGGCTGGAACTCCGCTTTAATCCAATCACTATGGAAATTGTCAAGGTTGATTTTGGTTGGCCATAAACAGAATGGCAGATATAAAGGTTGTGGGACTACCCTGTTCCAATTACACAATCTCATCTTTGGTGTCAGGAAGTTTACATGGGAGTTATTCTCTCAATTTACATGGCTGAAACAATGAATTGTTGTTACATCCCTGGAGAAGAGATGTCAAAATGGCATTATACAATATGTGGAAAACAGATGGTATTGATGCCCCCTGTGTGTTCCAGTTCATGTAGATGGCCCAGTTCCCATTTTTTGTGAACCAGTTGTCCTCTCTCTCTTTCCAAAATGTGCCCTCCTATGTTGGACCATTTTTTTTGTCATGAGGTTGTTTTGTCTCCCCAATGTACAGGTTTTTGCATTCCTCACTACACTGCTTTACACATGTCAAGTAACTTAACTTGTGCTTGGGTGTTGGGACTTTTGGATGTGCAAGCTACTGTCAGTGTATTTCTGGGCTTAAAAATCACAGATTGCAATGTTTGCTAAGGAGTTTGCCTGATGCTCCAGCTACATATGGGATGTCTATATTACTTCTTGTGGTCTGCTTGTTCCCTCTGTTCAAAGGTTCTATTCTTTTTCCTGACCTTGTGGATGTTTTAAAGAAAGCCCAATATGGGTAGCCACAAAGCAGTTCTAGAATGTTGGTATTCTTTGTCTTTAGGATCTGTGTTTGCTGCTACCATCTCAGCCAACTGAACCAGAGTTCTAATAACACCAGTTTGTGTTCCATTGAGGTGTGGGTGTCAAAAAACAGATACTGGTTTGAGTGGGTAAGTTTCCTGTAGACCTCAATGTCCAGGTTACTCTTTCTTGACATGTAGCATGCAGTTCAGTAAGGGGGGTTTTGTTATTCTGTACCTCGTCCTGTGTAAGTGTTTTTTTTAGTATATGTATTCACTAAAAGGTTGCATTTCTGATGTTCAAATCTTGATCCATGTATCATCCACATACCTGAGCCAACGATTTGGTGTTGTTCCACTGGGAGAGTTCAAGGCACTTTTCTCTACCTACTGCATGTACACGTCAGCTACAATGGGGGATAAAGGAGATCCCATAGCACAGGCATATTTCCATCTGTAAAAGCTATTATTGTATTTGAAATAAGAATATTGGCATGCATTAAAAAGGGGATTAATTCCAGAGATAAAACAATAATTCTCCCACTCTACAAGACTCTGGTCCGGCCGCACCTGGAGTATGCTGTCCAGTTCTGGGCACCAGTCCTCAGGAAGGATGTGTTGGAACTGGAGAGAGTCCAGAGAAGGGCAACAAAATGAATAAAGGGACTGAAGGACCTTAGTTATGAGGAAAGGTTAAGAGCACTGAACTTGTTCTCTCTGAAGAGGAGACGTTCGAGAGGGGATAAGATTTCAATGTACAAATATCGTACTGGTGACCCCACAATAGGGATAAAGCTTTTCCGTTAAAAGAGAATTTTATAAGAGGCGCTGCCATTCACTAAAATTAGAAGAAAAGACATTTAACCTTAATCCGTTTTTGAGGGTTCTTTACTCTTCCTCTGCACATCTCCTCCAGCACACTACTTGAGATCACTTGCTTCAGTTTACTGTCCATATCTAGGTTCCTGTCACCATTAGCAGATAGCTAGTCCTCACTCTGAATAAGTCCTAACATTTTCCTAATAGCCCTTTACAGACAGGGGTTTGCAGTCCGCTATGTGGTAGCAACCATTTTAGTAGAGAAGAATAAATGTGCTACCTGACACTTGGTGAACTAGTGTAGAGAGAGTCTCCCTCCCAGCTCCCAATCTTCAGGCCTGACTTCACCCCCCCCCCCCCAGACAGGGGGTTCCTCAGACCTGCCCCTGCTAATCCTAGTTGGGGATTGGTCAGGGCTCCCACATACACCCCATGTCAATCTAGCACTCTGCCCTGCCTCTTTTCCAGAACCTTCTGAAAACCAGAGGAGGGACCCAAGAGCTGAAGCGCAAGTCACCTGCTGCTACACTAAACCACTCCCCTGCCCCAGATCAAAATAAACAGGACTAGCTCACAGCATAGGCCTGCCTAAATGTAACTGCGCTGACAGTACAAAACAAACCCACTACTCTAGCACCTACCTACCTAAGGTAGAGGGTGCTACAAAAGCATTGCTGAACATGTTGGAGATATTAAATTGTATGGTAAAAAAGTAATCATGATTGGAGTAACAATCTTAATATTTTGGTATACTAGCTCACTTCCATGTTTTTTTTTTTTTTTTTTTTTTTTTTTAGGGCTGATTTTTCTTTACTTCTTCAACCTTATTTTTAATCTGTCCATCGTCCCTTTGATTAACCTTTAACATTTTTACATAATTTAACACAACATCAAAGTAAGCACATCTCTTCACTGCCACTGATTTGAATGTCTAATGTAACTTTCCCCCCAAAACAGGATTTGATTTATAGGCATCCTTAAGTCAATTTACCAATCAAGCATCCTAATGCAAAATCTTGACATGCTTTTGTGTAAATTTATTGTTCTGTTATGTCATGCATAATTTCATGCTAATAATATACATTTTAAAAAAGGGGCCCCATGAGTATAGTTTAAAAACAGATACATATTTTGCTGTTTTTAATATTTAATGTTGTATTATTGTAGGCAAATCTAATTTTTTTTATTAATTTGAGAATTCTGGTTCAGTGAATATGTCATGCTTGTTTCTTATTTATTCATTACATCGACCTCCCCTTAATTTACTTCACAGGAAATCCACGTCTCTGCTGTAATCCGATCAACATAACTACTGAACATAAATTATCAACTGTATAGCACTCTTCATACTTGTACTTTACCAGATCATCATAGCAAGTTTGACTTGAACAAAAATTTGACCTTAAAAGAACTTTAAATAAATGAGCCATAGGGCAAAAACATGTTCCTTCTCATAATCTTGTTACTTTTTGATATGTAAACTAAATATAACTCTCTCTCTCTCTCTCTCTCTCTCTCTCTCTCTCTCTCTCTCTCTCTCTCTCTATACATATATATATATATATATATATACAGTATCTCACAAAAGTGAGTACACCCCTCACATTTTTTGTAAATATTTTATTCTATCTTTTCATGTGACAACACTGAAGAAATTACACTTTGCTACAATGTAAAGTAGTGAGTGTACAGCATGTATAACAGTGTAAATTTGCTGCCCCCTCAAAATAACTCAACACAGCCATTAATGTCTAAACCGCTGACAACAAAAGTGAGTACACCCCTAAGTGAAAATGTCCAAATTGGGCCCAATTAGCCATTTTCCCTCCTGTGTCATGTGACTTGTTAGTGTTACAAGGTCTCACTGGAGAGAGTCCAGAGAAGGGCAACAAAATGAATAAAGGGACTGAAAGACCTTAGTTATGAGGAAAGGTTAAGAGCACTGTACTTGTTCTCTCTGAAGAGGAGACGTTCGAGAGGGGATAAGATTTCAATGTACAAATATCGTACTGGTGACCTCACAATAGGGATAAAGCTTTTCCGTGAAAGGGAATTTTATAAGAGGCGCTGCCATTCACTAAAATTAGAAGAAAAGACATTTAACCTTAATCTGTTTAGAGGGTTCTTTACTCTTCCTCTGCACATCTCCTCCAGCACACTACTTGAGATCACTTGCTTCAGTTTACTGTCCATATCTAGGTTCCTGTCACCATTAGCAGATAGCTAGTCCTCACTCTGAATAAGTCCTAACATTTTCCTAATAGCCCTTTACAGACAGGGGTTTGCAGTCCGCTATGTGGTAGCAACCATTTTAGAAGAGAAGAATAAATGTGCTAACTGACACTTGGTGAACTAGTGTAGAGAGAGTCTCCCTCCCAGCTCCCAATCTTCAGGCCTGACTTCACCCCCCCCCCCCAGAAAGGGGGTTCCTCAGATGTGTTGCTATGGGCATTTGTATAGTGACTTTATTGCAATAATATAGAGTTTAGATTTAATGAACAGCATATGTCTACAAAGGCCTTTTCCCCCTCCATTGATATGTAAATAAACCAGATAGCCATGTTTTGCAGAGGAAGTTTGGTTTGCAGGAAGTGGGTGGGAGGGGCATGGAGAGGGTTTGAGAGAGAGACATGTGTTTTGGGACAGAGGAACAGTTGTGTTTTGGAAGGACAAAGGACAAGATGGCTTCCAGGAGCTGGATAACGTTGGAGACGCTTTTGTGAGTTGGACTTTGAACAAGGAACTATGAAGGACATCTTAACCCCTAAGTTGAGTAACTGTTTAGCTTACTTAATGTGTACATATTATACATGCTTATATGTGAAGCTATAAGTGGTGTTGTATTGTATTGTTCACCCTACAGTTTGTATGTGCAGATTTTTCCTGTTTAGTAAAGCATTGATACACTACAGAAGTCTAAGCTTCCTTGGTTTTACCACAAGAACTTGTTAGATAAACGCAGGCATAACAATTGGGGGCTCTGCCGTGATTTGTGCTAAAATTTCAACTGAAGCAGACCTGTTTTATATGGTGTGTTTTGTTGCTTGTGCTGGGTGAAAAATGCTGCGTACACTGTTTAGGAGGAGTAAGGCTGCAAAGATTTCTGGTGTCCAGGAGGACTTGAAGGCGTGCACCCTTCCTATCTGGGCCAGAAATAGTCAGTGGATGTCTGTTGCAAAGGAGCTGGCTGCATATGCTTCTCCTTTGAACAGAGCTTGGGGGGATGGAGTCTGTGATCTTTCCTCAGATTTTAGTCTTAAAAGTTTTGGGTTCAGTAAGGGAGAGATGCGGGCAGTTGCTGTGTTTGGTTTGCACTTCCTGCATGCTCTACATATGACAGTCTAACACGCCATCATTCAGTTCTTCTACCCGATAACTCCTCCCACAGCAGGCTGACCATTGGTATATATAGGAGGCCTGCCCCTGCTAATCCTAGTTGGGGATTGGTCAGGGCTCCCACATACACCCCATGTCAATCTAGCACTCTGCCCTGCCTCTTTTCCAGAACCTTCTGAAAACCAGAGGAGGGACCCAAGAGCTGAAGCGCATGTCAGTCACCTGCTGCTACACTAAACCACTCCCCTGCCCCAGATCAAAATAAACAGGACTAGCTCACAGCATAAGCCTGCCTAAATGTAACTGCGCTGACAGTACAAAACAAAC
The DNA here is from genome assembly GCA_028564925.1 of Lithobates sylvaticus. Classification (NCBI taxonomy): domain Eukaryota; kingdom Metazoa; phylum Chordata; class Amphibia; order Anura; family Ranidae; genus Lithobates; species Lithobates sylvaticus. The sequence goes on along the minus strand of CM053028.1, from coordinate 102,661,365 downwards.
CCACTACTCTAGCACCTACCTACCTAAGGTAGAGGGTGCTACAGAAGCATTGCTGAACATGTTGGAGATATTAAATTGTATGGTAAAAAAGTAATCATGATTGGAGTAACAATCTTAATATTTTTGTATACTAGCTCACTTCCATGTTTTTTTTTTTTTAGGGCTGATTTTTCTTTACCTCTTCAACCTTATTTTTAATCTGTCCATCGTCCCTTTGATTAACCTTTAACATTTTTACATAATTTAACACAACATCAAAGTAAGCACATCTCTTCACTGCCACTGATTTGAATGTCTAATGTAACTTTCCCCCCAAAACAGGATTTGATTTATAGGCATGCTTAAGTCAATTTACCAATCAAGCATCCTAATGCAAAATCTTGACATGCTTCTGTGTAAATTTATTGTTCTGTTATGTCATGCATAATTTCATGCTAATATTATACATTTTAAAAAAGGGGCCCCATGAGTTTAGTTTAAAAACAGATACATATTTTACTGTTTTTAATATTTAATGTTGTATTATTGTGGGCAAATCTAATTTTTTTTATTAATTTGTGAATTCGGGTTCAGTGAATATGTCATGCTTGTTTCTTATTTATTCATTACATCGACCTCCCCTTAATTTACTTCACAGGAAATCCACGTCTCTGCTGTAATCCGATCAACATAACTACTGAACATAAATTATCAACTGTATACCACTCTTCATACTTGTACTTTACCAGATCATCATAGCAAGTTTGACTTGAACAAAAATTTGACCTTAAAAGAACTTTAAATAAATGAGCCATAGGGCAAAAAAATGTTCCTTCTCATAATCTTGTTACTTTTGTTATAACTATACCAGGGTTCCCTGGTAGCTATATGTAAACTAAATATAACTCTCTCTCTCTCTCTCTCTCTCTCTCTCTCTCTCTCTCTCTCTCTCTCTCTCTCTCTCTCTCTCTCTCTCTCTCTCTATATATATATATATATATATATATATATATACAGTATCTCACAAAAGTGAGTACACCCCTCACATTTTTGTAAAATTTTTATTCTATCTTTTCATGTGACAACACTGAATAAATTACACTTTGCTACAATGTAAAGTAGTGAGTGTACAGCATGTATAACAGTGTAAATTTGCTGTCCCCTCAAAATAACTCAACACAGCTATTAATGTCTAAACCGCTGACAACAAAAGTGAGTACACCCCTAAGTGAAAATGTCCAAATTGGGCCCAATTAGCCATTTTTCCTCCTGTGTCATGTGACTTGTTAAGCCCCATACACACGCGCGGACAATCCGTGGACCAGGTCCGTCGGACCATGTCCGTCATACTTTGTCTGATGTTGGTTTTGCGTACACACGATCGGACAAAGTTGTCGGAAAATCCGATCATTCTGAACGTGGTGACGTTTGTTGCCTACGACGGGACTACGTAAAGGCTAGTAGCCAATAGCTTTGGTCTTGTAATGTGATCTGAGCATGCGTAGCACTTTGTCCGGTCGGACAAGCGTACACACGCTCGGATTTGGTGTGATCGGACCGGGTTGACGGCAAATCTTTCCAGCAGGAGATAAGACTTTGTCCGACGGACAAACCGACGAACACTGTCCGATGGTGCATACACACGGTCTGATTTTTCAACAACCTTGTCCGATCGGACCAAATTGATGAAAAAGTCCGACCGTGTGTATGGGGCTTTAGTGTTACAAGGTCTCAGGTGTGAATGGGGAGCAGGTGTGTTAAATTTGGTGTTATCACTCTCACTCTCTCATACTGGTCATGGTCCCACTCAGAACAGGCCTCACCATGGTCGATCAAGTTGAAGTTGAGTGCACATGCTCAGCGTCATATCCAGAGGTTGTCTTTGGTAAATAGACGTATGAGTGCTGTCAGCATTGCTGCAGAGGTTGAAGGGGTGGGGGTCAGTATGTCAGTGCTCAGACCAGACGCCACACACTACATCAAATTGGTCTGCATGGCTGTCATCCTAGGAGGAAGCATCTTCTAAAGATGATGCACAAGAAAGCCTGCAAATAGTTTGCTGAAGACAAGCAGACTAAGGACATGGATTACTGGAACCATGTCCTGTGGTCTGATGAGACCAAGATAAACTTATTTGGTTCAGAGCATGTCAAACGTGTGTGGTGGCAAGTGTGTCTTGTCTACAGTCAATCATGGTGGTGGGAGTGTCATGGTCTGGGGCTGCATGAGTGCTGCCGGCACTGGGGAGCTACAGTTCATTGAGGGAAACATGAATGTCAACATGTATTGTGACATACTGAAGCAGAGCATGATCCCCTCCCTTCAAAGACTAGGCTGCAGGGCAGTATTCCAACATGATAACAACCCCAAACACACCTCTAAGACGACCACTGCCTTGCTAAAGAAGCTGAGGGTAAAGATGATGGACTGGCCAAGCATGTCTCGAGACCTAAACCCTATTGAGCATCTGTGGGGCATCCTCAAATGGAAGGTGGAGGTAGCGCAAGGTCTCTAACATCCACCAGTTCCGTGATGTCGTCATGGAGGAGTGGAAGAGGTCCCAGTGGCAACCTGTGATACAAGCTGTACACTCACTACTTTACATTGTAGCAAAGTGTAATTTCTTCAGTGTTGTCACATGAAAAGATGTAATACAATATTTACAAAAATGTGAAGAGTGTACTCACTTTTGTGAAATACTGTATATACTGGTACAGTGTGCTATTAACAAACAAATTAAATGCATTTCTATTTCTAAATAAATCATTCAGGTATAAGTAATCACACTATTTTGTTTTCATAGTCTTTAAAAAAAATGAGCACATACAGAACATGTATATCTTGAACATATCAGTTTATATATTGTAATGATCCAGTCATTTTGATAATCCAGTTACTCAACCCAAAGTGTCCAAATCATTTTCTTTCTGAGTATATCCATTAGTTCAGTAATGGATCTAGGATAGGAAAAGCAGACACAATAAGCACATAATTACGCCTATTAGTGAAAAAGGGCCTGTAATTGGTTATATTAAGAATAAATGCTCTACAGTCTTATTGGCTGTTGTCCCAGATTTGCATAGAACACATGGGGAAAGTAAAGGTTCTTCAAAAGGAGGATTGCAGATGGGCAATAGAACTTTAGCAGAATCAGCAGAAGTGATGCTTCTTTTATTATAGTATAGAAATTCAGTGAAGGCTGGTGCTCTAATTTTTTTGGGGGGGTGGCAAACCAACCCCCAGATCGCTCAGTCAGTCGCTCGGACGGCCGGTCAAATCCCCCACTACACCTGTCGCTTGGCATATGGTCCGTTCATCCATCAGCCCTGCACTTACCCTATCCAGGTCGAGGGCAGCTTTGGCGGCTTCCCCCTGCATGTCCTCCTCGGCGCCTCCACCTGCTCCCAGCCAATACGGTGGCTTCTCCTCTCGGCCAATCGGGTCTTAAGATCCTCTTCCCGATTGGCCGGGAGGAGCAGCAGAAAGACAATAGCGAATATTAATTCCCTATTGTCACACAAGTGGCTGGGTTTGGGGCACAGTGTAGATTAGGGGCAAGGTGCATGGATTAGGGGGACGGCACCCCTGGCACTGTATAGATCGGCCACCACTGTATAAAACCCTAATAATAAATCTCTCTTATTTACTACATTTTGAACTGGCAAATGTATAATTGAAAGCACTGTTATATCTTATTAGTAAGTGCAAAAAATGCCCAGAAATTGCCAGAAATCCATTACTATCCTGTGTCCTCAGTATTCTGCAGTGTTATCTTAAGCAGTTTTATCAGCCCCTACCCAGTTCACCTCTGAGATGCAGAACACCTCCCCTAGGATAACAATATTGCTCATCCATAGATACAATACAGTGAGTGTTGTCACCCGAGGGCATAAAGTGATACTGGCAGGATTACCAGGTGAAAATAAAGGGGAAAAACATAAAACAAAAAAAAAAATGAATGCAGACATCACATCCAAGGACAGGTAAGCTGTAATATATTACATGATGGCTTACATACGCTTTATGTCTATACTTGACTGGGTAATATAAAGCACCCTTTAAAAACCCACTTAATACTTAGCCAAAACAAATGGGTTGATCCATTTATTTATAGAATTTGTTGGGCTCCAACCATCTCTTAATGTGTCATTTTAGAAGACAATAGGCTTCCTTCTATAGAATATACAGCATCATTTTCCTTCAAGGTAAAATAACTTGTACATACAGCATATATTTTTGAGTGTTATTAATAGCATCCTCATATGTTTCAACATATGCTCTAGCTGTAGTGGCCTTTTAAACTGGGACACAACTGCCCGAGTGCTTAGGTCTAGTGATGCCACTGATATATGAAAAGCTTTGTTCACCTATAAATCATTCAGACATCTGTGTGTACAAATCTAAGGTAAAAAAAAAAGTCTAACTTGGTCAATTCCACAATGCAAAAATGCAAGCCCTGTAGCATAAGTGCTATTGACGTCTTACTTTGAACACCATCCATGGAATTTTCAATACAAGTTAAAGGGAATTTCTTGTGTATTTTCAGCAAGATTTTTTTCTGTGATGTTAAATATAACATATAATGTTGTATATAATAACAGTAAAGTTGTTGCCAACTTCTTTTAAAGATGATTTATAATAAGAAATATTGAATCTGCAATCCGGCTCTCCCTCCATCTTTAAAGAAACAATCTTCCTTTTGTGTGGTATATTGCTCTACTACACTGGATATGTTTTGAATGAATGATCACGTGTTCTATTTCACATTCTACAATTGACTAGAGCTCTAGCATGTTAGAATAGTATGGATATTTACAAATCATTTTATTTCTATGGATATTTACAAATCATTTTTTTTCCTCATTGACACTAGGTCACTATTACTTTTCCATCACCTATTGTAAAGATGTTTTGCACGTTCTTGCCATCATCTAAAGACATTATATCCAAATATATATATACATTTTGTTAATATTTTATTTCCTGCAAAAATATCCTGCATGTTTTCTTTGTAGTCAGATTTGGGTCATATTGTGAGTACCATTAGCAAAGATTTCTAAATTGTCAGTAATTAAAGAGACTGCCTAGGAACTTATTATGGGGTGGTGTTAATCCCTAGTTAAAATATCAAATGAAATCCTCAATTTAATCCAAGGACTGGTAAACTGTAATATATTACATTATGGCTTACATACGCTTTATGCCTATGCTTGACTGGGTAATATAAAGCACCCTTTAAAAACCTACTTAATCCTTAGCCAAAACAAATGGGTTGATCCATTTATTTATAGAGTTTTTTGGGCTCCAACCATCTCTTAATGTTTCTGTTTCTGTTTCAAAATTGTCAGTAATTAAAGAGACTGCCTAGGAATTTATTATGGGGTGGTGTTAATCCCTAGTTAAAATATTAAATAAAATCCTCAATTTAATCCCAAGTTGACCATTTTTTTTCTTCTAGGTATTTCCATCTCCTGCAAAAGTAATACATACCTTTGAGAATGCAAGTCACTAAAATGGTTTTGGTATAACATTTCCCATTCCAGTGCTTAACATTACAGTTTCTCCTTCTTTAATAAAAATAAAAATCATATCTCACAGAACCAAATATTACAATAATTTTGTCCTTAATGTCCTCTTTATTGCACTCCAGTTTACACATATAATCTACAGTATTGACCAAGTTATAATGATTGAACAAATTACTATCTTGGATTATAGACTGCTTACACGTTTTCTCCATGTAGGGAGAAAAAAAATCTAGTCCATACTACCCTATTTAACTAATCCACCCCTTTTACTTAAAAGAGAAACGAAATGCCCCAAAGTCTCACCTAATTCCATGATAATGTTGCAGCCCAGATTCCGAGCCTACTTTATTCCAGTCTTTAAATTGGGAGGATTCTTCTTTGAGTGCCCACATCACTCAATGGTTATCTGGACACTTCTTATTAGCTGTAAGAAAAGTTCTTGGAGGGATCCTTTTTTCTCTGAAAAAATATATTTTTTTAGCTTAAAGTGGTTGTAAACCTCAGACTTGAAAGGTGAACTAAGCAAGTCTTTCTTGGTTGTTTACACACAGAATGCCATTTCTCTCAGATCTCTCTACCCTCTGCCATCTGTATGAGTCACTCTTAATAGTGCATGCAAATACAATATAATCCCAGGTGATGCCCCCCTCCCCCTGCACAGAGCAGGTGATTGGCAGCCTCAGCTTTGTCATTTTCTTCATGATTCTGTGTGTGTGATTCTCAGCACTCAGCTGAGAGCCTGAGCCAGCCGCTCCCTCCTCCTCTCCTGCTCAGTGCTCCAGTGAGTACTGGAGGGGCAGAGCACATAAAGGCGACTGACAGTCACTGCTCTCTGCTCAGAGAGCACCAAAGAACTGAGCAATCAGTAGTCATGCAATCACTCAGTTCCTGGGCTTAGAGCTAGTTGGGGACAGCTGTGTTTGTGTGTGTATTTTATTGTTTGTTTCCTACACTTCTCCTTTTTTTTTGCACACATACACATACACAAACACACACATCATTAAGCAAAAAGTGCATGCAAGTTGTCTTTCTTCAAATAAAACACCCAATATACAGACCATTTTTTTTTTTAGATAAAATAAAAAAAATATTTCTGCTTTAAAAAATACGACAACTTAAATTTTTTTTTGTATTATTATTATTATTATACACGATTTATATATCGCCAACAGTTTACGCAGCGCTTATTATTATTGTAGTTACATTCCTTAATTGCATATATTTGTTAACAACACTATTAAACATTTGTTTCCTTAATATTAGATAAAACGTGCAATTAGCATAGGGTGTTTGAAATTATAAAACCACTTGATTTACTTCTAAATTGAAGATCTTTTTAAAAAATTTTAAGCCATCATATAATTTTAAATCAGTCTCCACTGTGTGCCTTGCAATTTAAAATTATTGAAGTACTTCAAATTTTTATAAGTCCTTGAATTTAAAAGTGATCAAGTTTCTGGGCACACTCAGTGCAAAGCAATTTAAAATTATAAGAGCTGTCAAACTTTTATACAAGCACATCATCCCAGAAAATTTTTGAATTTGGGGTGTGCACGCTGAAGAGGTTTTTCAATTATTTAAGCATTTTGGTTATTTTTATAGTTATCTTGTTCTAATGTTTGCTACTGTGGTTCTTGAAAAATGTGCTTAGACGTAACCTTCTTAATTTAAAAAAAATTAATTACTTAATATAATCAGTTGTTATAGCTTGTTATTTTTGGAAAGTTGGACTAGACTAAAAGGCTAAAAATTAAATACCCATTCCTATACATTAAAATGTATCTAACCCAATACGTTTTATTTGTATATCGAAAATAACTGATATCATTCTAAATAAGTATTTTAGATTCCATTATCTCTATACAGATTTTAAAATATTGAAAATATATATATTTTTTTTATTCATTAAAGTCCCTTGCAGACATTTAAAGAAATAGTTAGATAAGACTAACAACAGTGCCTTTCAATGTCATAACTTGATGAGCGGAATGATTTCAGAGACATTTATCTAACAGCAAAAGTACAGATTTTGTCTTTGGCAATCTTTCACCAAAATGATCCTCTACTTGCACCATGCTGTAATATTTAAACAAAATTAGCTTTAAAAAAAATGTATCTTTAAAAAACCTTTCCCATATTGCTTTGCAAGTCCTATGTTTCTGTGGCAAGCTAGGAGCACAGAAAAATCATGTAAAGACTAAACACACAGGACCCAATGTGCAAATGGGTTTCGGCAAAGAATGAGGCAGGAGGAGGAGCCAGAATGGAAGGGACAAATTAAAAAAGCATGGAATTGAATTCAAACCTTTCACAAAACAGAAATGTGGGGGTGTCACATAATACTCGGACAACAGCAACTATCACAGTTCATGTCAGGGTAGCAATACAAGTCCTAGTGTTAAGACAGCATCACCAAGTCATAACAGAATTAAAAGCCTCAGCAGATCCAGTGTTCAAATAGTAGCACACTGCCAATGGGGATCTAAAGAAATATATGCCCCAGCAGTTCTAAATTGCACTTCTAGTTTCATTCTACTGAGATCCTGCAGTTACAGTATCTCACAAAAGTTAGTACACTCCTCACATTTTTGTAAATATTTGACTATAACTTTTCATGTGACAACGCTGAAGAAATTATACTTTGCCACAATTTAAAGTAGTGAGTGTACAGCTTGTATAACAGTGTAAATTTGCTATCCTCTCAAAATAACTTAACACACAGCAATTAATGTCTAAACCGCTGGCAACAAAAGTGAGTACACCCCTAAGTGAAAATGTCCAAACTGGGGCCAATTATCCATTTTCCCTCCCCGGTGTCATGTGCCCCATTAGTATTACAAGGTCTCAGGTGTGAATGGGGAGCAGGTGTGTTAAATTTGGTGTTATCGCTCTCACACTTTAATACTGGTCACTGGAAGTTCAACATGCAAAGAACTCTCTAAAGGATCTAAAAAAAGAATTGTTTCTCTAGCTAAAGATGGTCTAGGCTATATGAACATTGCCAAGACCATGAAACTGAGCTGCATCACGATGGCCAAGACCATACAGCGGTTTAACAGGACAAGTTTCACTCAGAACAGGCCTCGCCATGGTCGACAAAAGAAGTTGAGTGCACGTGCTCAGCGTCATATCCAGAGGTTGTCTTTGAGAAATAGACGTATGAGTGCTGCCAGCATTGCTACAGAGGTTGAAGGGGTCAGCCTGTCAGTGCTCAGACCATACGCCGCACACTGCATCAAATTGGTCTGCATGGCTGTCATCCCAGAAGGAAACCTTTTCTAAAGATGATGCACAAGAAAGCCCACAAATGTTTGCTGAAGACAAGCAAACGAAGGACATGGATTACTGGAACCATGTCCTGTGGTCTGATGAGACCAAGATAAACATATTTGGTTCTGATGGTTTCAAGCGTGTGTGGCGGCAACTGGGTAAGGAGTACATAGACAAGTGTGTCTTACAGTCAAGCATGGTAGTGGAAGTGCTCACTGCATGAGTGCTCCGGCACTGGGGAGCTACAGTACATTGAGGGAACCATGAATGCCAACATGCACTGTGACATACTGAAGCAGAGCATGATCTCATCCCTTTGGAGACTGGCCCGCATTGCAGTATTCCAACATGATAACGACCCCAAACACACCTTCAAGACGACCCCTGCCTTGCTAAAGAAACTGAGGATAAAGGTGATGGACCAACCAAGCATGTCTCCAGACCTAAACCCTATTGAGCATCTGTGGGGTATCCTTAAATGAAACATGGAGGAGCCCAAGGTCTCTAACATCTACCAGCTCTGTGATGTCCTAATGGATGAGTGGAAGAGGACTCCAGTGGCAACCTGTGAAGCTCTGGTGAACTCCATGCCCAAGAGGGTTAAGGGAGTGCTGGAAAATAATGGTGGCCACACAAAATATTGACACTTTGGGCATTTTCACTTAGGGGTGTACTTACTTTTGTTGCCAGTGGTTTAGACATTAATGGCTGTGTGTTGAATCATTTTGAGGGGACAGCAAATTTACAGTGTTATACAAGCTGTACACTCACTACTTTAGATTTTAGCAAAGTGTAATTTCTTCAGTGTTGTCACATGAGAAGATATAATAAAATATTTACAAAAAATGTGAAGGGTGTACTCACTTTTGCGAGATACTGTATGACTTGGACCTCAGTTTTCATCAGTGGAGATACTCTGAGTACTCTTTGCTTTACAGTAACATCTTTGGGATCTCTGTGTGATACAGACGGAACGATCAGCGGGACAAGCCAATCATTCCCTGATGTCCTGATGCACCTAACCCACCAACCCACATTCTGCAGCATTACTTACAGCCCACGAGGAGGATTGATGAGACCATCCATCCAGGCTTTTCACTTGCCGAGGTCTGGTAAGTGTAGGGAGAGGGATTCGCTAACAGAGTGAAAGCGGGTGCCAGAGAGTTCACTGCACAGCGGAGTAGCTGTCCTGGGATCCCCTTTGTGGAACTGTTTGTTTATTGTTTTATCACCAGCACGGCATTTATTTACATCATTAAAGGAAGATGTAGGAGCACTGTTCGTGTCTGTTACATATAGGCATAGACAACTAACACATTAAAGTTACAATATTCTTGTTACAAAAGGGCAGTCATTAAAAGGGCTATAAGCAATAAACAAACAACATTAAAAATATACGGTGAACAAATGGGAAATCATTACATTATGCAGGCAACAAATGGGCAATCTTTAAAATATGCAGCAAACAAGTATTGGTAACAACAGGAGTGCATCGAACAGGCAGTCATTATGACACAGGAAACAAATTAGCAATTGTTACAATACACAGGAAAAAACAGGCAATGGTGATAATATGTGCCCAACAATATATGGGCAACAAACAGAAAATTGATACAATATGTGGGAGACAAACAGGAAATCATTATAATTTGTGAGAAACAAACATGGGAAATCATGAAAATAAGAAGAAAATATGCAGGCAATCATTTCAATATGAGGGCAACAAAATGCCAATCAAGAAATGTAATCAAGAGTCCATCAACTGTGCATTATGTCTGTTGTATGTGAGTTTTGTTGATGAGATTTTCGATTTTTTTCGACCCCTGGCTTGTCTTTGGATTTCGTCTCTGCCTGCTCCTTTTGCTTATCCATACATCTGTCTGCTATTACCGAACCTGGCCTGACCTCTGACTATTCTTCTGCCTGCTGCATTGTATTTGATCTGCCTATCAGTTGCTGACTCAGGTTGCCTGATCCTTCTTACAGATTTCTTTCCTGCTGAGTCTGCTGATCTATGCCAGTCTCATGTTCTGGTCTTCCTGTCAGTACAGTTTCCAGCCTGTCTTACTGCCACACCGGGATGCACAGCCTGCTCTTCAGCAACGCACAGCCTGCTCATCAGCATCCTGCAGTCGAAGACCAGTCAAGCCTACCTGTTAGTCTCCAGCACCAAGTACGTTACAGGCCCCTTATTTTTAAGGGGGCTTCCAGATTCAGCTAAGTCCATCAACCTGAAGACAAGGTGCTTTGCCAGAGGGAACTCCCAGGTGAGTTATCCTCCTCATGTTAGAGTTTGAGACCTGATATAGTTGGGGGGGGGAGACACACTTATTACCTAATTTTTCTGTCCAGTTAGACTGCATGCTCAGAAAAGACTATGTCATGGATTTTGGTTGGGACTCAATGCTTTTTATTCTTGTTTTTTGCACAAAAATATCAATAAGTCTGGTATAGTTACTGGGGGGAACACATATTCAAAAAGAAAATAATGGGACTTTTGATATACTGCTGATACATGAACAAGAGAGTAATGCCCCGTACACACAGTCGGAATTTCCGACAGAAAAAGTCAGATGGGAGCTTTTCACCATATATGCCCCATCAGACTTTTTACATCGAAAATTCAGACGGACTTAGATAGGGAACATGGGAATATTCTTCCGACAGAACAAAATCCTATCGGGAAAACCGCTCGTCTGTATTCTGTTCCGACGCATCTGTGGGGTATCCTCAAATGAAACGTGGAGAAGCACAAGGTCTCTAACATCTATCAGCTCTGTGATGTCCTAATGGATGAGTGGAAGAGGACTCCAGTGGCAACCTGTGAAGCTCTGGTGAACTCCATGCCCAAGAGGGTTAAGGGAGTGCTGAAAAATAATGGTGGCCACACAAAATATTGACACTTTGGGCATTTTCACTTAGGGGTGTACTTACTTTTGTTGCCAGTGGTTTAGACATTAATGGCTGTGTGTTGAGTCATTTTGAGGGGACAGCAAATTTACAGTGTTATACAAGCTGTACACTCACTACTTTACATTCTAGCAAAGTGTAATTTCTTCAGTGTTGTCACATGAGAAGATATAATAAAATATTTACAAAAAATGTGAGGGGTCTATTCACTTTTGCGAGATACTGTATGACTTGGACCTCAGTTTCCATCACTGGAGATACTCTGAGTACTCTTTGCTTTACAGTAACATCTTTGGGATCTCTGTGTGATACAGACGTAACGATCAGCGGGATGAGCCAATCATTCCCTGATGTCCTGATGCACCTAACCCACAATCATTCTGCAGCATTACTAACAGCCCACGAGGAGGATTGATGAGACCATCCATCCAAGCTTTTCACTTGCCGAGGTCTGGTAAGTGTAGGGAGAGGGATTCGCTAACAGAGTGAAAGCGGGTGCCAGAGAGCTCACTGCACAGCGGAGTAGCTGTCCTGGGATCCCCTTTGTGGAACTGTTTGCTTATTGTTTTATCACCAGCACGGCATTTATTTGCAAGTTACATCATTGAAGGAAGATGTAGGAGCGCTGTTCGTGTCTGTTACATATAGGCATAGACAACTAATACATTAAAGTTACAATATTCTTGTTACAAAAGGGCAGTCATTACAAGGGTTATAAGCAATAAACAAACAACATTAACAATATACGGTGAACAAATGGGAAATCATTACATTATGCAGGCAACAAATGGGCAATCTTTAAAATATGCAGCAAAACAAGTATTGGTAACAACAGGAGTGCATCGAACAGGCAGTCATTATGACACAGGAAACAAATTAGCAATTGTTACAATACACAGGAAAAAACAGGCAATGGTGATAATATGTGCCCAACAATATATGGGCAACAAACAGAAAATTGATACAATATGTGGGAGACAAACAGGAAATAATTATAATTTGTGAGAAACAAACAGGCAATTGTGACAATATATAGGCAAATGGGCAATCATGAAAATAAGAAGAAAATATGCAGGCAATCATTTCAATATGAGGGCAACAAAATGCCAATCAAGAGATGTAATCAAGAGTCCATCAACTGTGCATTATGTCTGTTGTATGTGAGTTTTGTTGATGAGAGATTTTCACCAATGAACACGTTTTTTTCTTTCTCTTTTTTTTTTCTCAATCAAAGGTTTTTATTGAAATCAAATTCAAGTTTACAAATCTCTTTTTTTAAATAAAGGGCTTTGTCAAATGTGTGGCATGTTTAGTTATTACTTACATGTCTATACTACTTATTCTGTACCCCTTACTAATTTCCCCAATGGGGAAGATATTTATGGGCCCTGCCAGAAATGGAACATTCCTGTGTACAGGTGCTGGATGCCAGGAACTTGGTCCATAGCCAATTTGCAGGTTCGCATGTGGCCTTGGGTCTTTGCCGTATGGTCTATTACGTCACCTGAGTATCTGCTACCTGTTCCTGTGTTGACTTCCTGTTACCGACTTGATCTGTTTCTGAATCTGCCTGAACGCCGCCTGTAACGCCCCCTGGCTTGTCTTTGGATTTCGTCTCTGCCTGCTCCTTTTGCTTATCCATCCATCTGTCTGCTATTACCGAACCTGGCCTGACCTCTGACTATTCTTCTGCCTGCTGCATTGTATTTGATCTGCCTATCAGTTGCTGACTCAGATTGCCTGATCCTTCTTACAGATTTCTTTCCTGCTGAGTCTGCTGATCTATGCCAGTCTCATGTTCTGGTCTTCCTGTCAGTACAGTTTCCAGCCTGTCTTACTGCCACACCGGGATGCACAGCCTGCTCTTCAGCAACGCACAGCCTGCTCATCAGCATCCTGCAGTCGAAGACCAGTCAAGCCTACCTGTTAGTCTCCAGCACCAAGTAAGTTACAGGCCCCTTATTTTTAAGGGGGCTTCCAGATTCTGATAAGTCCATCAACCTGAAGACAAGGTGCTTTGCCAGAGGGAACTCCCAGGTGAGTTATCCTCCTCATGTTAGAGTTTGAGACCTGATATAGTTGGGGGGGGGGGGGGAGACACACTTATTACCTAATTTTTCTGTCCAGTTAGACTGCATGCTCAGAAAAGACTATGTCATGGGTTTTGGTTGGGACTCAGTGCTTTTTATTCTTGTTTTTTGCACAAAAATATCAATAAGAGTCTGGTATAGTTACTGGGGGGAACACATATTCAAAAAGAAAATAATAGGACTTTTGATATACTGCTGATACATGAACAAGAGAGTAATGCCCCGTACACACAGTTGGAATTTCCGACAGAAAAAGTCAGATGGGAGCTTTTCACCATATATGCCCCATCAGACTTTTTACATCGAAAATTCAGACGGACTTAGATAGGGAACATGGGAATATTTTTCCGACGGAACAAAATCCTCGGGAAAACCGCTCGTCTGTATTCTGTTCCGACGTCCCAAAAATGACGCATGCTCTGAAGCAAGTACGAGACGTTGTACGTGTTGTACGTCACCACGTTCTTGGCGGTCGGAATTTGGTGTGACCATGTGTATGCAAGGCAGCTTGAGTGGAATTCCGTTGGAATTCTGTCGGAAAAACCTTCAGAGTTTATTCCGACAGCAAAACCGTCATGTGTACAGGGCATTAAAAGTAATAAGCCCAGAATTTTCACCTGATTTTCTCTCCAATGGAAAATTAAAAGATGGACCATCTCTAACTGGACTAATGTCAGACAAACCTATCTCTATTTTGGACTTCAAATTAATAACTATACTGTATAACTAACCATAAACACATATTTTTTTACACACGCACTATTCCAAAAAGTTTCTATGGAAAGACAAGTGTTCTTTGGCACATCATAGCTTCATCAGCACTCACGTACATTAAAAATTCTACAAACTCTAAACAGAATTAATGATATGATATGTATATCTCCATCCTTCGCTTTATGTATATGGTTGTGCTTGGATGTCGATTGGATCACAATCCCTTCCCCTTCCCCACCCCCCCCCCCTTCCCTTACTACCCTACTCTCTCCCTAATGTTGTACTAATATATGGTTAATCTATGACCCTTAATAGGGCGATTTAACAGTATTGAGTATTGTTCGTCATGGTTATAAGATGATATCTTGTTTTTGTCATGATACTAGACATGTGCATTCGTTTTCGTCCGAATGCATTTTCGTCTGAATTTCAGGTATTTTCGTTATCGTTTTAACAAACGATAACGAAAGTGCAGAATCCGAAAAACGAAAGATCCGACAAAAACAAATGCTTTATTTTCGTTGTGACAACAGTTCGATATAGATAGGAGATTCGACGCTGACAATAACAATCTGTGTCCATTGAACCTGTGGTCGAATGTGCCTAACCTTAACTCTATTAATCCAAGATTATTCTACATAGAGAGAAAAGATTTGACGTAGAAAGGAAAGATTCGACGTAGAAAGGAAAGATTCGACGTAGAGAGGAAAGATTGCTGCTGGAATTGGGTGGAATTGCAGCTAAACTATACAGAGTCATACAGTTTAGCTGCTCCGTCGAATCTTCTTTGAACATTCGACATACACCATAAGTCTTCAATGACAGATTCGACCTTAATTCATTTGGATTTTCGGACGAATGAAATTTTTAACGAAAAACTAAATAAATAAAAACGAATTTCGGGAGTACCTAAATAAATAGATTTTTCGGACGACAACGAAATTCCGAAACTAAATATTTCAGTGTGCACATGTCTACATGATACAACCTTTATCAGAAGTAATAATTTTGTTTTATTGTACTTGTACTGTGAAACACTATGTTTTGTTTTTAAAATGTTTATTCCAATAAAAACTATTTACAAAAAAAAAAAATAATTCTACAAACTCCTTACTCAGTGGTATGCTACTCCATTAAAGCGTAACTCCATTTTTGTTGAGAAAAAAACATTCCCCTCTGGGTTTTCGATGTACATTGCAAGGATTATAACAAACTTTGTTGCAGATTCCTACCTTTTGTTATTCTGAAGAAATCCATGTGTGTTTGTCTGTGCCTCTGTACTGAGTGGGTCTAATGGGAATGTTTTCATAAATAACTGTCAGGTGTGCAGTTGCAGGGCACTAATGAGGAAATCTGCTGGGTCTGCATCCCTTTAGCCGTGCTCCTATTGAAAGTATCTCTCCAAAAAATGACATTTTTGTTGCAGGGGATGTCTGAAATCTGAATTGTATTTTAGGCAGACTTCTGGGAAAATTGGTGAGCCAATCACACAAGCAGGAAATTATTTTCTGGGGAGTGGTCAGTACACACTCTGTGTACAGAACAACTCCCGTTAGCCATGTTGCGATGCATTCTCAGAAAATTACAGTTGCTGCAGATTGAAAAGGAAATGTAATTAATAACATTCAATTACAATATGATTAGTTTCACAATTATATGTGCTATATTATTTTTTCTTTATTTGCTGTTTTTTCCCCCACGAAAGTGGAGTTAACCTTTAAACATTCACTTACTGAATGTAACAAAGCCATGGTTTGTATATACTGGAAGTCAACCTCTATACCCTCTATTCAAGACTGGATAACATTTTCAGTATGGAAGAGGCTAGATCCATTGCAACAGATAATGCAACACAATTCAACATCACTGGACATTTGGATCATTTTTAAATATTCAGACACAGATAAATCTTGACCAATACATTAATAGCAACAGTATTCATAGGCACTGGCAGTCACTCTGTAATGGTAGTTCCTCTTTTGCGGCATACACACGAGCATACCCTCCCTCCTGAGCTGTACCAGGCTGCGTGCCCTCTAAATGGGGGGTGCCCTGGGGAAAGGGGGGCCGTGCGGGCCCCCCCAACCCAAAGCACCTTGTCCCCATGTTGATGCGGGCGGGGGGCTTATCGGAATCCGGGAGCCCCCTTTAATAAGGGGGCCCCCAGATCCCGGCCCCCCACCCTATGTGAGTGAGTATGGGGTATGATGTACCCCTACCCATTCACCTAAGGTGTAAAAGTGTAAATTAAAAAAACACACAATTTTTTAAAAATATTTTATTGCACTGCTCCGGGGATCTTCTTCTGTCTTGGGGGGTCTTCTCGCCGGACTCCTCCGCTCTCTTCTGCTCTTTTACCTAGCTCTTTCACGAGCGGAGGAGCCCGGCCTTCTTCTTCATCGTCGCCGCCGAAGAAGAAGACGGCGCAGAAGGCGGCGACAGCGGCAAGAACAGAAGAGACCCCGAAAGACCCCCGAAGGCGGAATTAGACCCCCAGATGACGTCGGCGACGACGAAGAAGAAAGCCGGGCTCCTCCACTCATGAAAGAGCTAAGTAAAAGAGCAGAAAAGAGCAGAGGAGTCCGGCGAGAAGACCCCCCAAGACGGAAGAAGACCCGGAGCAGTGCAATAAAATATTTAAAACAAATTGTGTGTTTTTTTTATTTACACTCTTACACCTTAGGTGAATGGGTAGGGGTACATCGTACCCCATACTCATTCACATAGGGTGGGGGGCCAGGATCTGGGGGCCCCCTTATTAAAGAGGGCTCCCGGATTCTGATAATCCCCCCGCCCGCAGACCCTGACAACCAACGGCCAGGGTTGTCGGGAAGAGGCCCTTGTCCTCGTCAACATGGGGACAAGGTGCTTTGGGGTGGGGGGCCCGCACGGCCCCCCTTTCCCCAGGGCACCCCCCATGTTGAGGGCACGCGGCCTGGTACGGCTCAGAAGGGGGGGCGCTCGCTCCTCCCCACCCCTTTCCTAGCCGGCCGGGCTGCGTGCTCGTATAAGGGTCTGAGATGGATTTGGGGAGGACCCCCACGCCGTTTTTTTTTTCGGCGTAGGGATTCCCTTTAAATCCATACCAGGTGACGGGGCTAGCGCAGTGGCATTCACTGCCTTCGCTAGTCCCGTCTACCTGCAGTTACGTTCTAAATGAACGGACTTTCCGATCGTGTGTCGGCAAGTCGGTTCATTTCCAAAAGTCCCGCAGACTTTTTCCCGTGGATTGTCCGTCGGAGAAGTCCGGGCGTGTGTGGGCAAGTCCACACGCTCGGAAAGTCCGGAAGACCTCCGCTGGAAAGTCCGGCGGTTTGTCCGCTGGACTAGGTCCGGCAGAAAGTCTGAGCGTGTGTACGCCGCATTTCTCAACCATAAGGCCGCTTTCACACAGAGGTGTCAACTGGGTCGGCGGTAAAGCGATGCTATTTTTAACGGCGCTTTACCGTCGTTTTTGCAGAGGTTTTCGCCCACCAGTGGGGCACTTTTAACCCCCACTAGCAGCCGAAAAATGCTTAAAACAACCCGCAAAGTGCCGCTGTAGTGAGGCTTTGCCGGCGGTTCGGCGGCACTGTCCATTCATTACATTGGGCAGGGAGATTTTTTTAATGTCATGCCAGCGCATTGCCTCAGTGTGAAAGCACTCCAGATTTCACACTGAGACTGCAGGGGAGCAGTTTTTCAGGTGCTTTACAGGCGCTATTTTTAGCCCAAAAGCTCCTAAAAAATGCCTTAGTGGGAAAGGGGTCTAAAGGGATTGTAAACCCTTGTATTTTTCACCTTAATGCATCTTATGCATTAATCCCTTTTTATTATATTTCCCCCTCCCCCTCTCTTTTCTTTACTTACTTCTCTATTTTCCAGAAATTTTTTTCTTCATGAATTTTTGTCCTTAGCTATTTTGTTGAGGGTTTTATCCACATTTTTTTTTAGTAGTGCTGCCAATCCTGCTGACATACTTAACCACTTTCAATTGCGTGGTCGTGCGACATGGCTCCCAAACAAAATTGACGTCCTTTCTTTCCCACAAGTAGAGCTTTCTTTTAGTGGTATTTGATCGCCCCTGCGGTTTTTATTTTTTGCGCTATAAACAAAAAAAGAGCAACAATTTTTGCTATAATAAATATCCCCCAAAAATATATAAAAATACATTTTTTTCCTCAGTTTAGGCTGATACGTATTTTTCTACATATTTTTTATTAAAAAAATCGCAGTAAGCGACTATTGATTGGTTTGCGCAAAAGTTATAGCGTTTACAAAATAGGGGATAGTTTTATAGCATTTTTAATAATATTTTTTTTTTTTACTAGTAATGGCGGCGATCAGCGATTTTTATTGTGACTGCGACATTATGGCGGACACATCGGACATTTTTGACACATTTTTGGGACCATTGTCATTTATACAGCAATCAGTGCTATTTAAATGCACTGATTCCTGTGTAAATGACACTGGAAGTGAAGCCAGGAGGTGGCAGTTTATGGGTTAAGTGTTCCTAGGGGCGTGTAATTAACTGTGGGGGGCGTGGCTGTGTGTTAGTGAACACTGATCTCTGCTCCAATCACAGGGAGCAGAGATCAGTGTCACTTGTTGCTAGGCAGAACGGGGAGATGCTGTTTACTTCTACATCTCCCCATTCAGCCTTCCCCTGAGACGATTGTGGGTATCCCCGCGACGATCGAGTCCGCAGGACCCGCGACCGGACTCACGGGGGTCCCGGCCGGCGCGCGAGCGCAGATGGCACGGCGGCATTCTTAAAGGGATGTACCTGTACGCCCTTATGCCTGTCCGTGCCATTCCTCCGACATACATCATCGTGCGCCAGTCGGGAACTGGTTAATAAAATACATTGTAATTGCTAATTTGCCCTTCAGGTCTGGTATGGATATTAAGGGGAACCCTGTGCCAAAATGTAAAAAAAAAATGGTGCGGGGTCCCCCCGAAAATCCATACCAGGCCCTTATCCGAGCACGCAACCTGGCAGGCCGCAGGAAAAGAGGGGGGGACGAAAGAGCACCCCCCTCCTGAACTATACCAGGCCACATGCCCTCAACATTGGGAGGGTGCTTTGAGGTAGCCCCTCAAAGCACCTTGTCCCCATGTTGATGGGGAGAAGGGCCTCATCCCCACAACCCTTGCCCGGTGGTTGTGGGGGTCTGCCGGCAGGGGGCTTATCGGAATCTGGAAGCCCACTTTAACAAGGGGACCCCCATATCCACCCCCCCGTGTGAATTGGTAATGGGGTACAAATGTACCCCTACCATTTCACAAAAAAAAGCGACAAAAAGGTTAAAAAACACAAGAGCCGGTTTTTGACAAGTCCTTTATTAATTTGTTCTTCTTTCATCTTCTTTCTTCTGGTCTTCCATCGGTGTTGTTCGACTCGAACATAAAGCTCATCCCTGCCTCTGAGTATAGAGATACCACATATTTGAGACTTTTTCAGTGTCTGGATTGATTATGTACCAGATAGACATGTACAACTCGTTTAGTTATGAATCAAAATCTGGCAGACATTTTTGTTGTACATGTGATACATCCGGATCTCAGAATCACAATAGTAATGAATTTCAACAAATCCAAAATAAATTTTATTCTAGTGAGCGTAACGTGAATTATAAAAAATGCAGCTCCCGCTGCTGTCAATCAAATCAAGCAACACGGGGGGCTGGGGGTGGGGCCAAGTTCTGCTGTCTGTGTTAAAGGATGCGGCAGCAGGACTCCAGAGCGCGCCTGCATAGAAAGTGTCTCTCCGTGGGGGGCACTCGAGAAGAGGAGAAGAAAGGAGCGCCGTGTGGGGATCCCAGAAAAGAAGGATTGGGGCTGCTCTGTGCAAAACCCTTGCACAGAGGAGGTAAGTATAACATGTTTGTTATTTAAAATAAATAAATAAATAAAGCTTTACAATCACTTTAAACTAATATCCCATGTAGGTATCTTTTATTTGATTGACTACTGAGTGAAAATCTATTATAGGATAAGCAAGCTGTAGAGTTAGTTATTTTTAATGAATCATTGTGGATCTAAGCTGATCACTACTTCCACTAAGATGAAAGTTTTACTAAGCTGGAAGTGCTTTTTGAATATTCCCTAACCAAAGTTGACTATCCTATATTTACAATTTCACTTTGTTGATGTCCAAAAGCAATGGCAATATAACAAAGGAGGCCTTTGTGCATTTTTTTACGGAAAATCACCTTAAGAAAAATGAAATAAAATTGTGTATGTTGTCTTTGGGGGTCCCCATGTCCCTACAGGCCATTTACTGTACATGTCGATTTTTTTTATTATTATTTAGTCTTTGTTTGGCCATAATTTATGCTTTGCGTGATACTTCTGTAGTTGTAGTCAATGTGTTAGGCCTTTCTGAATTAATTTTTTGCCTGGCTCTGTGAGCAAGATGTGTGAGCTGGGCTGAAGGAGATCAGCTCATCATTGAACTGAATTTTTTGCCTCCTCCAGGAGGAAGCATTTCACCCTGAGTCAGGAACTTAAAAGCAGCATTTTTGGATTTTTTTTTCTTTTTGTGCGACAGTGCAGTTATAGTTTGATCAGTCATGAAGATGTAAATGTGCTGAACATGTACTGACACAGCACTGTTCTTATTAAAATATTTAGGCCAGATTACCACAACTGAGGTGCATTAATGTACATGTATTAGCATGCAAAAACATGAATTGCATTAAGATAGCTGTCAATGAAGAGCAGTCTGTGTTATAACGCAGCTATACCTTGTTTTACAGTGAAGTGAGTGTTCACATCTGTACTCTGCGGGACGCCAAAATACATAGATGCTCAATGGCTGTGCAATGCAAATGGGCGAGTGTCTTAACATGTGTTGTAGTAACATGCACTTTACTGTGTGTTACAAAAACACATAACTGTAAACAATAGTCCTGTAATATAGCAGCTGAATAGAATCAGAAAAAAATAAATATCCTGACTGTCTGGCTTAACAGTTTTAACAGATTTTCATACTAGCCACTCTCTCAGGTCTAATACAGAAACAAACTTAATGGTTTATTTGTTAAGATTAACTGCTCCATTATTAGTAACAATAGAGAAGTTTGGAGACATTTTTTCAACTTTATTAAAGTATGCCATCTTTTATGAAGGCCAATGTGCATGTTACACCCTGTCTTGGCTCACTTTATTTCACCTAGCCCTTGGGGAGGAAATATTTGCTACCAGTAACCAATAATTGCATATAAATGTTTTCAATACAATAAATTATGTTTCTTAAACTGTATAATACTTAACTGCGTCCATTTTATGAATGATGTTTCTAACATGCTACACTATCATAATGAATTTCTTTTAGGCAGCAGAATAACCCTCTGAACTTTTCAAAGTATCCCTGTTACTAGTCACTTACAGTTACAGTTTAGATTCAAATTCTATAAAAACAAATGATAGAAATAAGGTCTTAAAAAAAGTAACACGTATCTACTGTATAAGCTTAGGTACAATAAATAACCCACCAAGAACAGTTATTTGTCACATCCCTCTCTTGCAGGGAAATATGGTGCCCCAGTGTCATGCTTGGAGCTCCCAGGCTGTATTATTTTCTGCCCCCTGCAAACTGCTGATAACAGAAACCATGTGTTGTCAGATTTACATAGAAGCAAACTTAAAGTTGTGCTAAAGCCGTGCTGTGAAATACTGCTAGAAGCTAACTATTTTTTCCAAAAGAGGCAAGTGAGTTCTCTTTTGCCCCATGCAGTTTGCAGTTCTTATTTCCCCATATACACTGCAAGGCACTTGTTCTGTGCAGTGTATATCCTGGCTCAGTCTTATCTTGCAGAGACAAGGTTCTCAAGGGTGATGCAGCTGCTGTGCACATACATAGGACATTCAATGGCCTGAATGGAGCATCAAGGGACCCAAAAGCAGCAGTTGGTAGCCTTGGAAAAAGTGGCAACTGGAACCCGCCCTGGTCACCACTGGAGAGGGAAAAACTGAGAGGTAAGTGAAGGAGGAGAAGGAGTTAAGATGACTGAAACTTGAATAAAGCTGACAGAGGAATATCCTTATTTTTAGGGTCTTGCTTTTCACGATGACCACAGTATAGATAAGGTCTGGTAAAAACTTGTTCTGAAATGATGTCTTCAGACAAAGTCAGAACGTCAGCATTAGTTTAAAATATGTTTTTAGATAATATCTCCTGTCAGCTAAAATATTAGTTTAAGACTATGTCTGAGAGGCTATATGTTTGTATAGGGATTATGTGTCATGTGATGAACTCTGTCCTCCCTCCCTCCTTCTGTTTAAGTTGTGCAATATTCTTTGTCCATAATTTGAATAAAGATGCAAGTCTTACCATTAAAGCCAAGCATTCAGTGAATGACTATCTTGTCTACATTGGATGCTTCCGGAGCTCCGAAAGAATTCTACTGATTGTCCAGGTCTAAACAGAATTAACTCTGACAGTAAGTGTGCCATAATGTGCACATATGCCATGCAGTGTTGTGAAGATCGTGCTCTTGCACTGGATTTTTTTGATATTCTACTAAAAGGAATACAGCAGTAGGAGCAATACTGATTGCTTGGTTGTGTAATGGACTGAATTATGATAGATGCAAAAGGTCAGTGTTTACCCCAGTGTTTCTCACCCTTTTTTCAGTCAAGGCACCCTTTTAAATTATGCACATCTCATGGCATCCCCTTCTAAAATGTAAAAAAATTTAAGTAATAGTTTTACTGTACATAATGCAGCAACATCTGCACAAGGGGTACACCCAGCATTAGAGGTGATTTATTCTTCCAAAGCAAACACACCTTTGCACACTGGTACTGACTAGTATTCCAATGTTTTTCTTTTCCATCATTTTATCTCCCTCTCACATCTAATGTGACCCCAGTGCTGATGGAGAAGGGTAGGGGAGAGGCAAACAGGGATGCTGTGCAGGCACCTGACAGCCCCCTTATTTAGCAATAACATCATTGATTGTTAGGATGCTGGCAGCTAGAAGGTTGCAATGATGCACAATAAAATCCTGTGGCTTTGTGTAACTAAAAGGCAGGCTTGATCCACCCACTGGTTTGTATATGATTTTTGGGCAATTTTAAGGCATTTTGCCAAGGCACCCCTGAAGAAACCTTAAGGCACCCTGGTTGAAAAAGGCTGGTTTAGCCCACTGGCATACATTTAATTTACAGATCTAACCTAAAGCCAAATAACTTGTTTTAGCTATTACAGATATAGAAAAATATTATGCAGTTCAGTTTTGGGCACCAGTTCAAAAAGTCCCATACTCCGCTTGAGTGCTTTCGTCATATATCGCTACCTCCCAGTCTGAACATAGATATTAGATATTCCAACCACTGACAACCACAAACTAGGCAGTAGGGATGGGCCCGGTGTTCGATTCGAACCCATGTTCGAATCGAACATCGGGCGTTCGCCCGCTCGGCGAGCCCAGAACTATTTGGGCCCCTCGCATCAAATTTGTGTGATGCGAGCGGCCCGCAATGCACTGCGCCAGTTGCAGTGCATTGCTGGCTGATGATTGGCCAAGCATGCACTGTGACCCTGCATGCTTGGCCTATCATAGAGCCAGCGGCGAGGAGAGCTATAATGGTATAAATTACAATTATAGCTCAGGGGGTTTTAGTACACGCCCCACATTATATAAGGCTGCCGCGCCGGCGGCCTCGTATATTGTGTTCCATCGTGTCAGTGATATTATGTGCTGTGATCCATTCTGCAGTGCTGTTGACTGCTGACATTATCTGTGCTGTGATTCTGGGGATTAGTGTGTGCGTGCTGTTAGTACAGCATTGCAGTATCACATTAAAACACCTTCCTTCTTTTCTTCATCCTGTTGTGTCATCTAAGGCAGCCATCTGCGGCTAATGAATTGCCGGTTCCCGTAACACAGAGAACAGTCATTCATTGAAAGTCATTGATAAAAAAAAGTCATTGATAAAAAACAAAAAAAACAAAAAAAATGGCGTGGGGTCTGGGATGGATTTTAAGGGGAACCCCGGCCAAAAAAAAAAAAATGGTGTGGGGTCCCCCTCAAAATCCATACCAGACCCTTTATCCGAGCACGCAACCTGGCAGGCCGCAGGAAAAGAGGGGGGGATGAGAGTGCCCCCCTCCCTCCTGAACCGTACCAGGCCACATGCCCTCAACATTGGGAGGGTGCTTTGGGGTCCCCCCCAAAGCACCTTGTCCCCATGTTGATGAGGACAAGGGCCTCTTCCCCACAACCCTGGCCATTGGTTGTGGGGGTCTGCCGGCGGGGGGCTTATCGGAATCTGGAAGCCCCCTTTAACAAGGGGACCCCAGATCCCGCCCCCCCTGTGTGAAATGGTAAGGGGGTACAAAAGTACCCCTAACATTTCACCAAAATGTGTCAAAAATTGTAAAAATGACAGGAGACGGTGTTTGACAATTCCTTTATTAAAATCTTCTTTCTTCGGCTCCCTCCCACACACCACTACGCTGGGTGGAGACTTTTACCTACCTGGGAATTAAAATTGGTCCCACAATGAAAGGATATCTGTCTAGGAATCTACACCCACTCCTGGAACAACTCACAAAAAGCTGTGCCAACTGGCGCAACCTTCCTCTTTCCCCAGTAGGTAGGGGCAACTTGATTAAAATGGTGTATCTTCCCAAGTTTTTGTACTTTTTTAGGCAGACTCCTACTCCCATTCCCCGTTCCTTTTTCCAAAAAATAGACAGCACAGTGACCACCTTTATTTGGGCAGGACACCCCCCCGGGTGGCCCGTCGCACACTTTACCTCCCACTCTCTGCTGGAGGTTTAGCCCTCCCGAACTTCCTGGTGTATTACTGGGCTGCGGTCCTAGTTACAGTCCGGTGGTGGTTTTCCCAACCCAAACTGAACCCTGCTGTCACTTTGGAAGCTGCAATCCTGGGGTCCTATGCTGCTCTGTCCAACCTTGTCTTTCGGGGGGCCAAAGCCCACCCCCAGGTGACGGAACCTATGAAAACTACTATAAGGGTGTGGCAGACCTCTAGGGCCCTGGGAATCAGACCCAACACATTTTCACCTCACACTCCATTGTGGGATAACCCACTCCTTCCCCACCTAAATTCGGTTCCTGACCCGGCAGCCTGGGCCCACTATGGGATAGTAAAACTCAAACACATCATATCACACGGTAAACTAGACACGTTCCCAAATCTGAAACAGACTTACCGGCTCCCCCAGACTTTCCTCTTTAGGTATTGGCAGCTCAAACACGCCGTTAATTCGCAGTTCCCAGATACTATCACCCTAGAGTCAGATTCGATAGAAAGATTACTTACCTCAGGAGTTATGGGGAGACCTCTATCCTCTCTGTACCTCTACCTTACTGTGACACATGACACGAACACGACAAACCTGCTCAATAAATGGAGGGCAGACATTCCGGACCTCACTGAGGAGGCCTGGGAGGACCTGGTCTCCTCATATATCCCCTCTATGATTGCATCCAGAGACCGCTTTATACAACTGAAGTTCCTTCATAGAGCATACTACACTCCACAACGACTGGCCAACATTTATCCCTCCCTGAGCCCACTATGCGCGAGATGTAAACAGGACAGGGGCACGTTTATTCATATGGTCTGGTCCTGCCCGAAACTCCAGCCCTATTGGCGGGAGGTGGCGGAGACTTTGGGGGGGATCTGTGGAACGAAACTGACTCTGGACCCCCTCTTTTTTCTCCTCAGCTATCTGGGAGACATGAAGGGGGACAGATACACTAAATTATCTATGACTTTCCTCCTATTTTATGCCAGAAGAGAAATCCTACTGAGGTGGAGGGGTGAAGAGATCCCTACTAGAACTGCCTGGGAAAATACGGTCAACAGGGTGTTGCCACTTTATAAAATTACGTACGAAAGTAGGAACTGCCCTGCTAAATTGGATAAAATATGGTCCACCTGGATGGACGGTGAGGTGGGTGACCCTCCGGATGCAGAACTGGTCTGAGGTATCTAGGATCTTAGGAGGTGCTTGATGCTCCATTATGGTTGTTGTCCTCGACTCCTTCCCTCCTCCCCCCTCTCTCCCTGTCTCTCCTCCTCCCTCTCCCCCCCTCTTTTCCCCCTCCTCCCCCCTCTCCCTTCCTTTCTTCTTCTGGGCCGCTCCGCGCAATGGGAGGCTCCCGCTGTGTGAGGCTTCGCTGCGTCTGACAGGTCTTTTATAACGGAGGGCGGGACCACCTGGTGACCCCGCCCCCTCTGACGCACGGGGATGTCATGGGGAATTCCCTATGGCTTTCCCCATGACGTCAGAGGGGGGCGGGGTCACCAGGTGGCCCCGCCCTCCGTTATAAAAGACCTGTCAGACGCAGCAAAGCCTCACACAGCGGGAGCCTCCCATTGCGCGGAGCGGCCCAAGAAGAGACGCCGACGCCATGGAAGAAGATGCCGGACGAGAAGACCAGAGCAAGAAGAAGCGGATCGGAGGAAGAAGAAGATGGAAGAAGAAGATGGAAGAAGATGCCGGAAGGAGAAGATGAATAAACCGAAGGATGAAGAAAGGAAGACCAGAAGAAAGAAGATTTTAATAAAGGAATTGTCAAAGACGTCTCCTGTCATTTTTACAGTTTTTGTCCTTTTTTTGGTGAAATGGTAGGGGTACTTTTGTACCCCCTTACCATTTCACACAGGGGGGGCAGGATCTAGGGGTCCCCTTGTTAAAGGGGGCTTCCAGATTCTGATAAGCCCCCCACCAGCAGACCCCCACAACCAATGGCCAGGGTTGTGGGGACGAGGCCCTTGTCCTCATCAACATGGGGACAAGGTGCTTTGGGGGGACCCCAAAGCACCCTCCCAATGTTGAGGGCATGTGGCCTGGTAAGGTTCAGGAGGGAGGGGGGCCGCTCTCGTCCCCCCCTCTTTTCCTGCGACCTGCCAGGTTGCGTGCTCAGATAAGGGTCTGGTATGGAATTTGAGGGGGGCCCCACACCATTTTTTTTTTTGGCCGGGGTTCCCCTTAATATACATAGCAGACCTGAAGGGCCTGGTAATTGAATTTGGGGGGACCCCCACGCTTTTTTTTTTTGTTTTGTTTTTATCAATGACTTTTTTTTTATCAATGACTTTCAATGAATGGTTCTCTCTGTTACGGGAGCCGACAATTCATTAGCCGCGAGTGATTTTAAATAGCTTTTTTCCTGCAAAAATGACACTTTGTGCAGGGACAGTTCTAAGCACGGGAAACATGCGCCCCTTCACAGGCATACTATAGACACCCCCCAGGTACGAAATTTAAGGGAATATTACACTTTTATTGTTTCACTTTAAGCATTATTAAAATCACTGCTCCTGAAAAAACGTCCGTTTTAAAAAAAAAAATTTGCATTGATACATGTCCCCTATGGCAGGACCCAGGTCCCCAAACACTTTTTATGACAATAACATGCATATTAGCCTTTAAAATTAGCACTTTTGATTTTGAACGTTCGCGTCCATTGTAATTAATAGGGTTCTTAAGTTTGCACGGACTTTAGGTCCGTTCGCGGGTTCTGGTGTGAACCGAACCCGGGGGTGTTCGGCTCATCCCTACTAGGCAGTACTCGTTTGGTTGCTCAACATGAACTGTTTATTGAATTACAGGTACACAGGTAATACTCAGAAAAATCCCCCCTTTGCATTCAGGGTGGAGTAGACTGTCCAATCAGCAGGGAGATATATATATACACACAACATTCCAGTGTGGTTGTACAGTGATTTTGATTAGTACAGATCAGACTGGATTTATCAGTCACCCTGGGCCCCTATTAGAGACACAGGCTGACTTAGACATATGTAACACAAAAAACTGTGCTGGACTAAATAAAATTAACATAAGCGGCAAACCACATGTGATAAGCAAAAAAGGTAAATGTAAAAAGAAAGGTTGCGCTATAAGAAGTGTTTCGCACAATAGTGTAAGTAATGTGTCGCTAATTATTCATAAGAAAAAGGTTATTATTATATATGTATGTCAGTGATTAACCATGCACCTCTGTTATGTCTCAAACATGTGTAAAACCATTGTGTAACTCAATAAGTAAAATAACCTCTAGTTTACATCAACACTTAAAAGTATTGGCAAAAATATATAATGAAAAAACTTTCATAAGTATTGTAACTACTGATATCAAAAAATTGTGTGTGGCAATAGTGTCTCAACAATAAATGCAGATTCGTATATAACACCGACAGATATTGTGAAATAAATGTTAAACCATTAAGCAATGAATACAAAATATAAAGGACAATATAATGAAAAAATACCCATATATACTGTAAGGCAATAAGTGAGAATTAAAAAAACATAGGTGTCAACCAAACAGACACAATAAACTGATGCTATGCAGTCCAAAGGTAGTCAACAAGGACTACAAGCATAGAAGTGACATCCGTGCAGTAGGTGACTTTTTCGAATCAGATTATCATCCGTGGTTTTGTGACTTTCCTCTGTGGTCCCACCACCAAATGAATTGAAGGCTTACCAGCTGTAGATCGAATAATCGCATGTGGCTACAACCCAGCCAGGGCCTTTTTCCTCTATCTCCCTTCTGTGCAGCAAGTCAGGACATCCGTATCCTTATCAGGGATTGCTCAATCCATCCACCGCAGCTTGTATCTCGCCAGGTAAATTAATTCCCCAAGGCCGAAAAAAAGGGGAAAAGAGGACAGACCATAGGTAGGATCCAACTGATTTATTTATTTTAAAAACGCCGAAGGCGTACAAACATCCAAGTAAAAAATTTAAATTCAAAATTCGCGGCCGGCCGGCTGCAGTAACAAGACGCCCGTGCTTGTCCGGGCGTAGAACGCGGTGACGTCAGCACGTCGCTCCTTCCTACGCGTTTCGTCAGAGAAATTACGTAATCCCATGATTACATCATTTCTCTGACGAAACGCGTAGGGAGGAGCGACGTGCTGACGTCACAACCAATGGCCAGGGTTGTGGGGACGAGGCCCTTGTCCTCATCAACATGGGGACAAGGTGCTTTGGGGGGGACCCCAAAGCACCCTCCCAATGTTGAGGGCATGTGACCTGGTACGGTTCAGGAGGGAGGGGGGCCGCTCTCATTCCCGCTCTTTTCCTGCGGCCTGCCAGGTTGCGTGCTCAGATAAGGGTCTGGTATGGCATTTGAGGGGGACCCCACGCCATTTTTTATTTTTTTTTGGCCGGGGTTCCCCTTAATATACATAGCAGACCTGAAGGGCCTGGTAATTGAATTTGGGGGGACCCCCACGCTTTTTTTTTTTTTTTTTTTTTTATCAATGACTTTTTTTTTATCAATGACTTTCAATGAATGACTGTTCTCTCTGTTACGGGAGCCGACAATTCATTAGCCGCGAGTGATTTTAAATAGCTTTTTTCCTGAAAAATTACACTTTGTGCAGGGACAGTTCTAAGCACGGGAAACATGCGCCCCTTCACAGGCATACTATAGACACCCCCCAGGTACGAAATTTAAGGGAATATTACACTTTTATTGTTTCACTTTAAGCATTATTAAGGATGTCCTGACTTGCTGCACAGAAGGGAGATAGAGGAAAAAGGCCCTGGCTGGGTTGTAGCCACATGCGATTATTCGATCTACAGCTGGTAAGCCTTCAATTCATTTGGTGGTGGGACCACAGATGAAAGTCACAAAATCACGGATGATAATCTGATTCGAAAAAGTCACCTACTGCACGGATGTCACTTCTATGCTTGTAGTCCTTGTTGACTACCTTTGGACTGTATAGCATCAGTTTATTGTGTCTGTTTGGTTGACACCTATGTTTTTCTAATTCTCACTTATTGCCTTACAGTATATATGGGTATTTTTTCATTATATTGTCTTTTACATTTTTTATTCATTGCTTAATGGTTTAACATTTATTTCACAATATATGCCGGTGTTATATACGAATCTGCATTTATTGTTGAGACACTTTTGCCACACACAATTTTTTGATATCAGTATTTACAATACTTATGAAAGTTTTTTCATTATATATTTTTGCCAATACTTTTAAGTGTTGATGTAAACTAGAGGTTATTTTACTTATTGGGTTACACAATGGTTTTACACATGTTTGAGACATAACAGAGGTGCATGGTTAATCACTGACATACATATATAATAATAATCTTTTTCTTATGAATAATTAGCAACACATTACTTACACTATTGTGCAAAACACTTCTTATAGCGCAACCTTTCTTTTTACATTTGACTTAGACATAGGAGGTGCATGGGGCGCTGAAACAAGGGTTTCTCAACTTCCCCAAGGGATTCTGGGTTCCATGGGCCCTCCGCCCAAAGTGACTCCCATTACATCTCTCCTCTTTTGGCAGCAGACTAACACAGGAGGAGACCCCAGGTGGGTTGACTGGGATTTATAATTTCACTGCTACAAGAGGAGCCTCCGACCTGGGCCCACCGGTTTCTGGAGGAAAACTACATACAAATGCATTCCATGTCCTCTTTATTTGATGCTATGTTGCAACTTTACGATGACCCACAATGTACTTCCACGGCAGGGACTGCTCTCCATGCACTACAGCAAGGCCACAGAGCAGCTGAGGACTATGTTATGGACTTCGGACACTGAAGCGCAGACACCCAGTGGAATGACGCAGCTCTGCGACAACAGTTCCGCATGGGTTTATCTGAGAACTTGAAAGATCTACACAGCAGAACCGCCCTGTATGGATGACACCAAAAGCACCAGTTTCTGCCTATCTCAACCTGACCCTTGCCAGTTCAGGTCCTACCAACCCTGCATCTGACGCTCCTGAGCCCATGCAACTGGGATTGATGCGCCACGCTTTATCCCCAGAAGAGCGACTATGCTGCCAGCAGAACAACGTATTTCTTTACTGTGGAGAAGCCAGCCATTATGTATGTGGGTGCCCTACAAAGATGAGTATGTTTTCATGTATCAGATTTGGACTAGTGACTCAAGAAACACCTCCACTACCTGTTACTTCTTCATCTCAGCATAAGGAACTATTGAGCCTTGACGCCATCACATCTCCCTTGTTCCCTGTCATCCTGGGCCTACCATGGCTCCAGGCCCATAACCCCCAGATCAACTGGGTGTCCTGGGAGATCAAGTTTATATCACCATATTGCCAGAGACATTGCATACCAGAACCTCTGGGTACACCAGCAACACTACTATGAATGGACTCTGATCGAGATATTCTTTAGTCTGTACCTGAACCATATCACCAGTACCTCAATGTTTTCATCAAACTGAGAGCAGACACCTTGCCGCCCCACCATCCATATGACTGTCTGATTGACCTCCTGCCCGGAGCTGAGATCCCGTTTGGATGTCTGTTTCCGCTGTCAGAGCGAGAACAGGAAGCGTTGAAGGAATATGTCAATGAGAATCTCAAAAAGGGGTTTATTTGCCCATCCACCTCCCTGGCAGGAGCAGGGATATTCTTCATAATTAAGAAGGACCATTCCCTCCATCCATGTGTGGATTATCAGGAGTAAAATAAAATCACAGTAAAAAAACGCTACCCCTTGCCCCTAATGCCCAAGTTATTCCAGAGACTTAGGTCTGCACTCGTCTTTACTAAACTAGACCTGAGGGGAGCTTATAACCTGATCAGCAATCGAGAAGGGGGTGAGTGGAAGATGGCTTTTCGTACCAGATTCAGGCACTTTGAGTACCTGGTCATGCCCTTTGGGCTCTGTAATACTCCTGCCACCTTTGAGCACTTCATCCATGATGTGTTCCCGGGACTTACTGGACATTTTTGTAATCGTCTACTTGGACGATATTCTGATCTTCTCAGGGTCCCTTGTTTAACACCTAGAGCACGTTAGTATTGTGCTAGGCTGAATCCGTCAATACAAACTATATGCAAAACTGGAGAAGTGTGAATTTGAGCGGCAGAGCATCCAGTTTTTTGGATTGATAATTTCCACAGCAGGAGTCAAGATGGACCCTCAAAAGGTGTCCGCCATACAGAAGTGGCCTGTACCCACAGACAAAAAGTGGGTTTTGTAGGTTTTGCAAACTTTTATAGGAAATTCATTAAAGGGTTCTCTGCCATAATCACCCCCATAACGCAACTGACTAAACAAAACCTACGATTCTACTGGAACCCTGAGGCACATAATGCTTTTGAAACACTAAAGAAACTTTTCACCTTGGCTCCAATCCTCAGTCATCCTGACCCATTCTTACCCTACATTATTGAAGTGGATGCATCTGAAACGGCAGTAGGGGCAGTTGTGTCTCAGAGAGATTGCTATCACATTTGATAGAGGTGTACAATTCACTTCACGTTTCTGGAAAGCTTTATGTGAAGTGTTGAAGACTGAGTTGGCTTTGTCCTCAGCATACCATCCCCAAACTAACGGGCAAACAGAAAGGACCAATCAAATGCTCGAACAGTACATCCGATGTTTCACATCTTTTGCTCAGGATGATTGGGTATCATTACTGCCGTTAGCAGAATTTGCCTACAACAATGCCAATCACTCAGCTACAGGGCAATCCCCTTTCTTTGCCAATTATGGTTTCCATTTGTCATTTCTGCCTGATTTTATTTCAGAGTCTACAGTTCCAGCAGCCCAGGATACCATGGATTTTTTTCAACCGCAACAATAAGATCTTGCAGGAGGCAATGGCCAAGGCACAAGCTGACAACAAGAAGGCCTTTGATAAGGAAAGAAGAAGGGGAGCTGAATCTACAGCTGGGTGATCAGGTATGGCTCTCTACAACCAATCTTAAGTAAAAATGTCCACCAAAGAAGTTGGCACCCAAATTTATTGGACTATTCCCAGTGAAGAAAAAGTTGAATGAGGTATCGTATGAACTTTCCATACCTGACTCATTTAAAATCCATTCTGCGTTCCATGTTTCACTACTAAAACCTGCAGTACCAGATCCTTTCCCTGACAGAGGGCCTAGACCACTGGAACCTGTTTTGATTGATGGAAACGCGGAATACGAAGTAGAAACCATTCTAGATTGCAGGAGAAGGCAAAATCAGGTACACTTTCTGATTAAGTGGAAGGGGTACGGCCTGGAAGATAATTCCTGGGAACCCGCATGCAATATCCATGCAAGGAGGTTAGTTTGTGCCTTTTTTCTTGCTCATCCTGAAAAAAAGGGCCAGCTGGGCATCCACATGTTCCTATGAGTGTCCGCTGGGCTGCGTGTGTGCACTCGTGCAGGAAGACACGGCAGGCACGCCTGTGCGCGCTAACTCGTCTTGGCGCCAATTCTTTAAGAGGACAGTACCTGCTCTAGTGCAGTGCTGTCTGATCTGCAGCTTTAGCTGAGCCCTGATCCTGTACCTGCCCGTGATTATACTGACCCAGCTCCGTTTGACTACTGCTGCCTTCTTCTATCCTGACCCGGCTTACCTTGACCCTGCTAAACCTGTACCTGTTGATCTGCATTGTCAGCCTATGCCTGCCTGCTGTATTACATACCTGTTACCCATGCTGACCTGGCTTGTCTCACTCTGCTCCAGTTGCTCCTGATCCTGTACCTGCCAGTACCTAGGTGTCGCTGGCCCACACCTGTAACCACCGCCTTCAGCTGCTTCTACAGTCCAGTCTTTCTGGTGGATCATCACTATTCATCTGTGCCAGCTACTACGGATCTTACAGGCACTCCTACCTCACTGATCTCTTATGACCACTGTTGCAACCCCAGTGGTACCCAAGCCAGGGCTGTAAGAGAGGTCTCCTTCGACCATTGGGCTCTGATACAAGGTACGTGATACCAACATGTACCAATACAGTATCTCACAAAAGTGAGTACACCCCTCACAATTTTGTAAATATATTATTATATCTTTTAATGTGACAACACTGAAGAAATTACACTTTTCTACAATGTAAAGTAGTGAGTGTACAGCTTGTATAACAGTGTACATTTGCTGTCCCCTTAAAATAACTCAACACACAGCCATTAATGTCTAAACCGCTGGCAACAAAAGTGAGTACATCCCTAAGTGAAAATGTCCAAATTGGGCCCAACGTGTCAATATTTTGTGTGGCCATAATTATTTTCCAGCACTGCCTTAACCCTCTTGGGCATGGAGTTCACCAGAGCTTCACAGGTTGCCACTGGAGTCCTCTTCCACTCCTCCATGGCGACATCACAGAGCTGGTGGATGTTAGAGACCTTGAGCTCCTCCACCTTCCGTTTGAGGATGCCCCACAGATGCTCAATAGTGTTTAGGTCTGGGGACATGCTTGGCCAGTCCATCATCTTTACCCTCAGCTTCTTTAGCAAAGCAGTGGTCATCTTGGAGGTGTGTTTAGGGTCATTATCATGTTGGAATACTGCCCTGTGGCCCAGTCTCTGAAGGGAGGGGATCATGCTCTGCTTCAGTATGTCACAGTACATGTTGGCATTCAAGGATCCCTCAATGAACTGTATGGCAGCACACATGCAGCCCCAGACCATGACATTTCCACCACCATGCTTGACTGTAGGCAAGAAACACTTGTCTTTGTTCTCCTCAACTGGTTGCCGCCACACATGCTTGACAACATCTGAACCGAATAAGACCACAGGACATGGTTCCAGTAATCCATGTGTTTAGTCTTCTTGTCTTCAGCAAACTGTTGGCTTTCTTGTGCAACATCTTTAAAAGACAAATTTACACTGTTATAGAGGCTGCACACTACTTTACATTGTAGAAAAGTGTCATTTCTTCAGTGTTATCACATCAAAAGATATAACAAAATATTTACAAAAATGTGAGGGGTGTACTCACTTTTGTGAGCTACTGTACATAAGTGGCCCATATAGTGAACTTGGTGTTGAGTTATTCACTTTAAGGTCATCACAGAGGAAAAAAAGATTTCATCTCCAAATACGGAAAGGTTTCCACACAGTAAGAGCTGTGAAAATGTCTAATAGACTCTCTCCAGAGATGGTTCTGGCCAGCTCAGTAGATTTAACGACTAAGCGCACGTGAAGTGTGCGAAACGTGTCTATACAGCATTCTGATGGCTGTAATTTTTGGAATGTCCAAATGAGGATTTTGATCTACAGTGGTGTGCGGCCATTTTTTCTAATTTCAGCTCAGTAGATTGCTTAGAAAAAGGCCTAGATCATTTCCTTAGTGTACATAATATAACTGGGTACTGACATTTATAGGTAAAGCTGATCCAGGGAAAATCTGATTGCCTCTCGGGGGATCAGGAAGGATTTTTTTTCCCCTACTGAAGCTAATTGGATCATGCTTTGCTAGGGTTGTTCGCCTTCTTCTGGAGCAATTGTGGGTGATCATTTATTGTTTATATAGGATTGTATGATTATTATTATTTTTTTTTTTATTGGTTGAACTGGATGGACTTGTGTCTTTTTTCAACCTCACTAACTATGTAACTATATTTCCATTAAAAGCAGACATCATTTTTTTTTTAAATATATAAATGTTTTGGATACCTGTGGACTTGGACTGGCTTCTAATGTAGAAAGTGAGGAAAGGGTTAATTGCACCGAGCCCCACTGATCTTGGTGCCATAGTTCAACTGCTTTACTACACGCATAAGGGGGAGTTTAGTTCATAAAGAGTACATTTTCTTGCTTCTGTACTCTAAATGAACATTTTCTATCTGGGTGATAGATCTAATAATGATTAAATTGAAATTAGTTCTAATTTAGAACGTGCAGAAACCCAACACGAGTGTCTAGGGATTAGAGGGATGTCATTTCAGTTTACATCACAGGGAGCATTATGGTTAGGTGCTCTCCAGCATATAAGCAACTCCTTCCTAATAGTCAACAAATCAAATGAACTAGAACATGACACAATGGGGGTTATTTAATAACTGTTAAAATGTGCCTAAATGCTGAACAACATGTGCACAATTCACCATCTTATTAAATAATCAAAAGGACTTCTTATTCACAAGTATATTGCAGAAACAATTTGTGAATTCTAGCCGCAGTTCCATCTGTAGTTTATTCATAATTTAGTGACTATCATTTAGTATGTTTGTGTGCATTTTCACAGGCATGCTATCTATTGTACATCCAAACAGAGACATGTGCTATGAGCAAAGCATTACCCACTACATTTTTGTGAAAGTAGAACAGATGGGAACTAGAAGTGTAGAGATTTACATTTCAATACAAAATGGCCAGTGCTATTGATCTAAAGTTTATCTAAACTCAAGAACAAAAAATTAACATGTTGCAGCTTATCGATCCTTAGTTTTGGTTGCTGCATTAGTTTTATTTTTTCAGCCATTTTTTTAGTAATCCTGCAAGTAACACACTTACTGTCCAGTGCACTTACTCACTGTCCTGTAACTATGGAGAAGCAAAGTTGTCAAACTACTACAGAAAACCACCCCATTCCTCCTTTCCATGAAATCGGGGGTAATGATTTCTAGTCCATGGAGAAAACTGGGAACAATGCTAACTAACAATACAAGTGCAGCATAGACAGGGAGCACAGGATGATACCAGCTCACACAATTTCTGTCGGGATTATTGGGTATTTATTTTGCACTTATCAAACAGATATGTCAAGTATATTTAACAGACCAAATGGAGCAAATATACAGGAATAGATTTATTTTCTGAGCAAAAGTGCAAACGACCAACCATGTGTAATGCCCCATACACACGAGCGGAAATTCCGCCAGTAAAAGTCCGATGAGAGCTTTTGGTCTGAAAATGCGACCGTGTGTATGCTCCATCGGACTTTTGCTGTCAGAATTCCAGCCAGCAAAAGATTGAGAGCATGTTCTCAATTTTTCAGTCGGCAAAAATTATGATCGTCTGTACCAATTCCGACGCACAAAATTCCTTTTTTTTTAAACAGGGCCTTATGAAAAAGTGTGGTATGTTTATTTACTGATTACATATTTTTATGAATGAGTAGGGGTATGTGTGAATGAATGAATGAGTAGTATGTACTTCTTACCCATTTTCAAGGGGGGAGGTACCTGGGGTCCCTCTTATTTTTAAAAAAGACTTCCAGATTCTGATAAGTCCCCCACCCACAGACCTCCACAATCACCAGGTCAAGGTTGTGGGGAAGAGACCCTTATCCTCATCAGCATGGGGACAAGGTGTTTTTTCCAGGGGTCTTCCCTGGAAAAGTTGAGGGCATGTGGCCTAATATGGTTCATGAGGGGAGCTGCATGCTTACTCCCTACTGATTTCCTTACTTTCTTGCTTATTCCTTGCTTACTCCCCACTCATTTCTTATTAGGCTGTAAACTCAGATAAATGGATTTTGGGGGGACCTTTTTTTATTTATTTTTTATGGTGAGTCCCCCTTAACATCCATACCAGATCTATGAATTTTGGGGTGAACCCACAGCTTTTTTTTTTGTTTTTTACATCATCCCTGCCACTTTGTGGTTCAACCATATGTCAGTTAAGAATCCCTGACTGACAGCTGAAGGATGCGATACTTCACTGATTGTTAGGATGTCGTTATCCTTGACTCCCCAACAATCAGTCTGAGTGGAAAGCTGTCACATTAAGTTACAGTAGTATAACCACTGCTAAAGGGTTCACTTCCCCTCCCAACAGTCTCCCACTACCTGGGATTTAGGCAAGAGGCCTCATCAACATGGGGACAAGGTGCTTGGGTGCCCCTTATCAAGGTACCTTCCCTATGTTGAGGGCATGGGACCTAGTATTGTATGGGTGGCTGCATGCTTTACGCCCCCCTTTTCCTGGCCAGCCAGGCTGCATATTTAGAAAAGGGTTTGGTATGTACAGTATTTTGGGGGAACCCCATAATTCTATCCTGTTTTTCTTGAAATCTATTTTAAACAACCTTTATCAAAGATAAGGATCTGGTGTTTATTGTTAGGGCTAGCTCCACATTGGAGTTGATTTACTAAATCTGGAGAGTGCAAAATCTGGTGCAGCTTTACATAGAAACTAAACAGCTTCCAT
Organism: Lithobates sylvaticus; assembly: GCA_028564925.1. Lineage (NCBI taxonomy): Eukaryota > Metazoa > Chordata > Amphibia > Anura > Ranidae > Lithobates > Lithobates sylvaticus. The sequence goes on along the minus strand of CM053028.1, from coordinate 102,622,999 downwards.
TTTTTTTTTTTTTGTCAAAGCTTTATTGAACAAATCTGACGTTAGAAGCTGATTGGCTACCATTCACAGCTGCACCAGATTTTGCACTCTCCAATTTTGGTAAATCAACCACACCATCTCATCTTGTCATTTGATGCTAGAGTGCAGGCAGTTGGCCCGAACAGTATCCTTGTTGGCTGGAATGCAGGTAGCACAGTGGGAAGTTGTAATTTAGTGGTCATTGTTATATCAGCGCTAAATGAATGACTTCCTGCTGTAATAAAAGCCAGCGGTTTGGGTGGGCAAAACAGGTTAAATCTGACCAGTTAGTTCACCCAGTCCGCTAATCATGAACAGCGGACCATGCAAAGCTACAAATGCAAAACTTGCGCATACTTACAAAGCATGCATTAGTTTACTCTAAAAGGGAAAGTTATTTTCTGATCCCCAAAGACAGTCCAATACTCCCAGGATTTACAATCTACAGTGTTATTTATTTAATAAATATTAAAAGCCAGTTATATTTTGTGCCTTTAGAAATGCATCCAGACCTTTTTTGAAGAAAACTGAGATGCCTAGAATTAGCTCCTGTGATGTGTTTGCTTTGTCCTAATATTTAACACCAAAGTAGGCTAATCCCCTTTTGATTTTTAGGTTGCTTTGACAAAAAAATTGTGAACATTGTTTAAGCAGAGCTGCAACTGCCCGAGTAAGAAACATGATCAAAGGGTTCCCAGTTGAATGAAACAAAATGTTTATTGACAAGAAATTATCCTTACAGTTTAGCAAAAGAAAATATATGCAAGACATTTTTTTTGTATTTTTGGCAATAAGCAGGTACAAAAAACTAAGGTACAGAATTCTGGAGGCTGGTGATCTCTTATAGCTAAAAAACAAAACAAAGCCAGCATTAGTTCTAGAAGTGTTAGTTCTGATTCACACTGGCATTGCTGCATTTAGATTTTACAAACACAGGAAATGTTATCTAAGATGTATAAACAGCTTTTACACTGCTTAGATCTTGTTTTCACTGTTTTTAGATGCTGCTGTTTTAAAGAAGGTTTTGGAATATTTCGACATGTTTACATGCATTTGCATGGCATTACATGCTATTAGAGTTTCTAATTGGATCCTGGATGCACAGAATTCTTTTCTTTCTAAATGCAGCTAAATGTGAATGTCACAAAAATGCATTTTGGCATTTCCTCTACAGTATATCAATTCAAGTTTGACAATGCAAGTGTGAATAAGGCCTTGAAGGTATCTTACACTTTCGAATGTTTTGTAGTTTTGAATAGATATTAGTGTAGGTATATTCCCTGTGCTATTTGTTTGCTATACCTTTTATTAATAGTTCATACTTTGCGCCTGCAGTTTGTGGTGTCATGATTGACCTATTCCCAAAGGGACAAGACAGCTTTCTGTTCTGGATGACATAACATCCATTGCATGCATTGCAGTCCACTCTATGTCACATTACAAATTGTGTGAGTGCTAATGTAATAAAACCTATCTTCCAACTGCAGGGTGAGCTTTCTGTGTCTATGAATGTTCTGCCCACTTGTGCCTGTATCAGATCTAATTACTATGCAGCTTTCACCTGCACTAGCACTAGACTAAGAGACCCAAGGATTAAGGGATATGTAGTTTCTTCACAGGAAAATGCTGTTTTCGATTACAAAAGAGGTCATGCATTAAAGTGGAGTTCCACCAAAAATTCCTCCTTCCCAGCTACTGTTTGTGAAACTAAGCTTGTGGGGAGAAGGGGGGAGCAGGTACCTGAGTTTGACATGTACATGCTTCCACTTCCGTTCCGGTCGCCTAGGCAACGGAAAGCATAAGCTCTCCCTCCCAAAAATCTTCTGGGACACATGACAGGTCCTAGAAGACTTTGGGGCCAGTCACAGACCATAGTGCCGCTCACGCATGCCGAGTGGGCACCCGGCTGTGAAGCCGCAAGCTGTCATGCCCATAGTAGAGAGGCCGGCGCCGCCGATGGAGGACACGGGAAGAACACCCTGTGGTGAGTGGTGAGTACACCGCTGGACCGTGGGAGAGGTGTGTGGCTGTTTCTTAAAAGTTAGCAGCTACACTTTTTGTAGCTGCTGACTTTTAATAAACAAACAAATGACTGGAACTCCGCTTTAACCTGTGCAGGGCCATGCAGCACACTTCATGTTTGAACACAAGCATAAGCTGCTGGCACTAAAATGTGAAGATTTACTCTACTATAGGCTATCTGTACAGGGCAATAAACGGCACCATGAAACAAATTGGTCGATGTACATCTTATGCATGTGGAAATGGCGCAGGTAGGAAGGTTTAAAAGGCCTTTAAAAATAATTAGTAGTATTTTACTGTTGTGCATGGGTTCTACAAACACAGCCCTGAATGCAAAATGTTTACGATCCGTTTGCATAGGCGTGCATAGGGGATGTACCAGGTGTGCTTAGGCACACCCTAATCACTGCGTGCGGTGCAGATTCCCCCTATTGCCTGAGCTTCCCCATGTTGTGCTCCCAGAATGGAGAGTGGGAGAAGGGGCTAGTAAATATGTCATTTAGCGGCTCCCTCCTTTTCTAAATAAACACAGTGAACTCACTGCGTTCCTTCTTAAATGAAACATAGTAAACTGTGTTTACTATGCTTCAGTTTGTGAATGAACAGGAAGCCACTTAGCACAGAGCACTATCCCATTCATTTGCTGTTCAGTGCAGCTGAGGCTGCAGAGCAAGGCATGGGTATTTGAGCTTTGAGGTGCACACCCTAATGTAATAGGCTGCGCCCACCTATGTCTGTTTGTATTCAATAAAAAGATAATTATGCAGGTTAAACTGAATGGCAATTATAAGATCTGCATATAGAGATTTTTCTCCTGAAGTGCTAAATGTTCTATGTTCTCTTTTGAGGAACCATATCTCTGATGTTTGAACTGAAAATGTCTGCAAACTTTTTTTTGGGTTTGTATAGGATGGGAAAACTCAGAGATACAAATGGTAGGGAGAGGAAATCTCCCCAAAGTTGTGAGATATTGTCTCTTTAACAATTAGTCAGGCAGATCAGGACTGATCATTAGAAGATTTCCTTTGTATTCCTTTTCTGATGACAGATGTACATTTTAGCTCTCCTATCACTTTCTGTATCAGCAACAACGGTCACTACAACAAAAAGAGATAGTGGCCTTCCCCAGCAGAGACACAGACAGAAATAAAAACCTGACTCCAACCCTTCACCATTCCAACGGGAAAATGTTTTGGCTTAAGATGTGCTTTCAAGTACAATGGTGTATCATTTTGTAAAAATAATATCGGTCTCCCCTCTCCCCATTAGATTCTATCCTTACGGAGAGACCTCAGACACAGCACAGTCAATATGCTTCCTTACTGAATCTGTCTATAGGTATATAGGAAGTGCACACGATGCCGATGCACATGACCGGCGGCCGCGATGTCCACCGGTCACCCGCAATCGCTCCACAGAGAGCCAGAATGGAGATCTGTCAATGCAAACAGACATATCCCCATTCTGTCAGGGGAGTAAAGATCAAGAACAGCGATCTCTCTCCTCCTCTAGTCAGTACACTCCCCCACAGTTAGAAACACCTCCCTAGGGAACACTTAACCCCTTGATCATCCCTTAGTGTTAACCCCTTCCCTGCCAGTGACATTTATACAGTAATCAGTGGCTATTTTTAGTTCTGATCACTGTATAAATGTCACTGGTCCCAAAAAAGTATCAAAAGTGTCCCATTTGTTTGCCTCAATGTGGCAGTCCCGCTAAAAATCGCATTACTAGTAAAAAATAAATAAATAAATAATAAAAATGCCATAAATCTATCCCCTATTTTGTAGATGCTATCTACTTTTTGCGCAAACCAATCAATATACGCTTGTAGTGATTTTTTTTTACTAAAAATATGTAGAAGAATACATATTGGTCTAAACTGATGAAGACATTTTTTTATTTTTTTTGAATATTTATTCTAGCAAAAAGTAAAACATATTTTTTTTTTTCAAAATTGTCACTCTTTTTTTTATAGCGCAAAAAATAAAAACCGCAGAGGTGATCAAATAACACCAAAATAAAGCTCTATTTGTGGGGAAAAATTTTGCGCAATTGTCAGTTAAAGCGTTGCAGTGCTGTATCGCAAAAAATTACCTGGTCATTAGGGGGGCAAACCCTTCCGGTGCTTAAGTGATTAAAGAAGTGTGATTAAATAGAGTGTGAGATGACTTATATAGTAAGTCAAATAATCTGTGGATTTTGCTCTACTTCCCATCCGGATCACTCATAGACTACTAATGTTGACAACAGGAGCTCTCATACTGACAAGTTATATTAGCAAGTGTAGAACAGATCATTTTAGTTACAATGGGCACCTCTTGTTTATCCTTTCTGATACACTGACTTTAAACTATTTGCTCTGCTCTGAACCCTGTATATTTTTTCTTGGATCGTGTTCTTTTTTTTGCTTTAAAGAGGAAGCGTTAGTTCCAAGGCTTATGTGGTAAATGTGTCAGTTTATACAGATTGCTATACAAATGCTATCCTCCAGTCACATAAATATCTTTTCACTAGTGAATGGAGAAGTGTCCTTTGTGCTACAGTTCACTCCCTTATGTTATAACTACAGGCAATTTAGGAGTTTGGCATTGATTGGCACCAAAGGGGAGGTGGAGTCGGAACAGGGCAGACAGGCTGCACGTATCTGTACTGTAATAAAGTCACTCTCAATATTCTTCACACTTACATGGTTATGTCAAGTAAAACAGAGCTGAGAACTACAGGGGGTTTATGGGAGGACTGGTTCATGTACACATAAGGAGCAGGCTAAATGTGTTCAGTCCCTAGAACATGAAATAAAGATGGCAGTACAAGGAAACAGTGACTTTGAAAGAGGATATCGCTGTATGTCTCATAAATATATTTTTGATAAAGGCACAGGGTAAAGAGGCTGTATAGCCGTGGCCAAAAGTTTTGAGAATGACACAAATTTGTGAAAAATTTGTGTTTCATTTGTGAAAAAGGCTTCAGGGCACCCAAAAAAGTCCAGCAAGCACCAGGACCATCTCCTACAGTTGATTTAGCTTCTGGATCGGGGCACGACCAGTGCAGAGCTTGCCCAGGAATGGCAGCAGGCAGGTGTGAGTGCATCTGCATGCACCATGAGGAGAAGACCTTTGGAATGTGGCCTGGTGTTCAGAAGGGCAGTAGAGAAGCCACTTCTCTCAAAGAAAGACATCATGGACTGACTGATATTCTGCAAAAGGTACAGGGATTGGATTGCTGAGGAGCGGGGTAAAGAAATTTTCTCTGATGAGTCCCTTTCCAAGTAGCAAAAACAGCAGCCACTCTTTTAGTTTAATTTATGTATTTATTTATTTTTTGGGTTAATTAACTATTTTAGCTATAGCTTTTTTATTTCAACATGCCTATTTTGTGAGTCTTGTATTTTTCTTGATTATAAAACAGATTCCTCTAGATACTCAAAGGAGAAGGCCAAGTTTAATTACAAAATCATTGCTATAATTACTTACAAAAATAAATGTGTAATTGGCTTTGCCTCTAGTTGTGCCATATTGTTCAGTTTTAAAGTTGAAAGATGGGCAATTACAATTAGTTTTATTCACATAAAAACAAGCTTTTCTATAGATGATATAACAATGCGCAGACAACATATATATATTTTATTTTTCATATTATAATCAAATAATACAAATTTTTAACAAATGTGCTTTTTAGTAAATGGTATTTGTTTTTTTTTTTGTTTTGTTGTAACTATGTTTCCAGGGATTATTATGTAGATAGTCAAAACATAACTGAGAACTCTGCATGCAGCAGCCCCATATTATATAAGTTTGGATCAATATGTAGGGATCTGTATCAGTAATTTTATCTTGGCAAAAAAATTCAAAAGAGAACTATAATGCATAGGAATGCAGTATTTTTGATAAAATCCCCTTTGTATTCTTGTGTCAATTGATAGCCTTCTCCTTTCTGCTCTTTCTTGCCCTACAAATATGTCAGCTTAGGAGGCCAGTATTTGCTAGGCCTTATGGCTAAACACAGGAAAGGATGCATGGATCCCTCTTTCTAGGAGGAAACTCTTAAGATGTTGGCTGTTGAAGGAAAGGAGTTTAAGGCCTAGGGGAATCAAAGCTGCAACCACTCACATATGGACATGTGGTGAGATATAGCTGAATGGCATATACCCAGGAACGTGTCTATGCTCGCCAGCCCACCATTTGAAGATTGAGATAGCACTTGAGCCTCAGCTGTCAAGGAATCAGAGTTTTGTACGAGTTCAGCTAGCATGATCTGTGATGTTGACGTTAACCATGAGATGCTTTTGAGATAGATCTAGAAGAAATGATGGCCTAGTCTAATGTTTTGTGATCCAGCATACTACAGGGGCATCCCGATCCAGGCCTTACTATCCCTACCATATTGCATATGCAAAACACTCCTTTCTGTTTTAAAATCTGCTAAAGTGACTGACACCCATTTCTGACCCTCCACAGAAATAAAACCACACCTAAGAATTATTGTTTATGGAACTTTACTGTCAAGTAACTGTGCTTATGCCATTGTAAGTGTAGCGCTACCCCCAGTTAAGAGAGCCGCTGGTTTGTTTTGGGTCCCTGAGTACAGCTCCACCAACCCCCGGCAATTTGGCTCTACCCACTCTGGCACAGTTAGTAAAGGGGTACGTCCCTATGCACATAAAACTTAGCTTATACTCTAAGTGTAATTGGTATGAACTCACAAGCAGACTGCTGAAATAAGAATAACTGGCTTTACTTTTGTCAGTAAGGGAAAAGAATAGCAACATGCATTTGAACATATATCTTACAATACTTTAGCAGGTCCCTGCAATATGCACTTTAACATGTACACAGGTATATCAATCTAACAATGGGGAAACGGAGCGCCAAGTGTGGCGACCGTCTACTATACACCCCTGAGGTGCAATAAATCTATCTGCGCCTACCTAATGGACCAGGCCTGATCCCTAGTAATAGAGCTCAGTCCTTGTACTAGTACAGTGTTCTTCACCGGCAATAAATCTGTAGAGGTGGTGCACATGTAGCTTTAAATGGTGTCATTTGTAATCCACAAAAGTAACATTGCTGCTCTGAGGTAAATTGCGCCTAGGCAGTTCAGTAGGCATAAAACGTGTGTGTCAATGCAGGATGAGCCTTCCGGCTCTCTCACCAATCCTTGGGGTACCGTCCTCCGATCCGGTCCCTCTAATGGTGGCTCTGGTCTCTTCAATGGCGGCGTCCGGTCTCCTCAGTCACAGCCCTGAACTCCGGTCATCAGCTCCGTCCGACCGACAGTAAGGGGAAGTCTCCGCTCCGCTGCTGTGGACTCTGAGGGGTGAGAGTCTCACTCCATCGGCTGCAAGGCCCAGGCTTCAGGCCTTCAGCTCCGGTCCGCACAGGTGTCTCTGCTGGCTGCAGTCTCCGCGTCACACGCTCTGTCAGCAGAGGCAGGCCAGTCCTGTCAGGCCTCAGAAGAGGAAGTGTCCCAAGAGGAAGAGGCGGTCTCTGCTCTTCCCTTTTATAATCTTCCCCAGCAGCCTCCCGGGCGGAAGTCAGCAGCCCTGGGGCCTGGGGAATTATGGGAGATGTAGTCTCTACCAGAAAAAGGGGTAGAACCCCGCTACACAAGCATAGCTGTTTAAAGGCGTATTAATATTTCTGTGTATTTAATAAATCGCAACTGAATGAAAATTAAAGGAGAAGTACATTCAAAACTTGTTTGGCTGTACTTCTCCTGTGGATCACAGGAGTACAGTTTATTCAGATGTTACTATGGTATACTGAAGTATAATTACAAGCATTTCATAAGTGTCCAAGGCTTTTATTGACAATGACTTTAAGGTTATGCAAAGAGTCAATATTTGCAGTGTTGACCCTTCTTTTTCAAGACCTCTGAAATCACTCTGCCATGCTGTCAATCAACTTCTGGGTCACATCCTGACTGGTGGCAGCCCATTCTTGCATAATCAATGCTTGGAGCTTGTCAGAATTTGAGGGGGGTTTTTGTTCACCCGCCTCTTGAAGATTAACCACAAGTTCTCAATGGGATTAAGGTCTGGTGAGTTCCCTTGCCATGGATCCAAAATGTTGATGTTTTGTTCCCCAAGCCACTTAGTTATCACTTTTGCATAATGGCAAGGTGCTCCATCATGCTGGAAAAGGCATTGTTCATCACCAAACTGTTCTTGGAAGGTTGGGAGAAGTTGCTCTCGGAGGATGTTTTTGTACCATTCTTTAATCATGGCTGTGTTCTTAGATAAAATTGTGAGTGAGCTCACTCCCTTGGCTGAGAAAAAAACCCACACATGAATGGTCCCAGGATGCTTTACTGTACAGCAGTACACAGGACTGATGGTAGCGCTCACCTTTTCTTCTCTGGAAAAGGTTTTTTCCATATGCCCCAAACAATCGGAAAGGGATTCAGAGAAAATTACTTTACCCCGCTCCTCAGCAATCCAATCCCTGTACCTTTTGCAGAATATCAGTCTGTCCATGATGTCTTTCTTTGAGAGAAGTGGCTTCTCTACTGCCCTTCTGAACACCAGGCCACATTCCAAAGGTCTTCTCCTCATGGTGCATGCAGATGTACTCACACCTGCCTGCTGCCATTCCTGGGCAAGCTCTGCACTGGTCGTGCCCCGATCCAGCAGCTAAATCAACTGTAGGAGATGGTCCTGGTGCTTGCTGGACTTTTTTGGGTGCCCTAAAGCCTTTTTCACAAATGCAGTGGAAATGATTTTTATGGGGTTAAGTTCATTTTCATGGCAAAGAGGGACTCTGTAATTAATTGCAATTCATCTGATCACTCTTCATAACATTCTGGAGTATATGCAAATTGCCATCATAAAAATGGAGGCAGCAGACTTTGTGAAAATGAATATTTGTGTCATTCTCAAAACTTTTGGCCACGGCTATACAGCCTCTTTCCCCTGTGCCTTTATCAAAAATATATTTATGAGACATACAGCGATATCCTCTTTCAAAGTCACTGTTTCCTTGTACTGCCATCTTTATTTCATGTTCTAGGGACTGAACACATTTAGCCTGCTCCTTATGTGTACATGAACCAGTCCTCCCATAAACCCCCTGTAGTTCTCAGCTCTGTTTTACTTGACATAACCATGTAAGTGTGAAGAATATTGAGAGTGACTTTATTACAGTACAGATACGTGCAGCCTGTCTGCCCTGTTCCGACTCCACCTCCCCTTTGGTGCCAATCAATGCCAAACTCCTAAATTGCCTGTAGTTATAACATAAGGGAGTGAACTGTAGCACAAAGGACACTTCTCCATTCACTAGTGAAAAGATATTTATGTGACTGGAGGATAGCATTTGTATAGCAATCTGTATAAACTGACATTTACCTCATAAGCCTTGGAACTAACGCTTCCTCTTTAAAGCAAAAAAAAGAACACGATCCAAGAAAAAATATACAGGGTTCAGAGCAGAGCAAATAGTTTAAAGTCAGTGTATCAGAAAGGATAAACAAGAGGTGCCCATTGTAACTAAAATGATCTGTTCTACACTTGCTAATATAACTTGTCAGTATGAGAGCTCCTGTTGTCAACATTAGTAGTCTATTGCCGCGTACACACGTGCGGGACTTTTGCCGGCGGACCTAGTCCAGCGGACAATCCCGCGGGACTTTCCAGCTAGGTCCGCTGGACTTTCCGAGCGTGTGGACTTGCCCACACACGCACGGACTTCTCCAGTGGATAATCCGCCGGCCAAAAGTCCGCGGGACTTTTGAAAATGAACGGACTTGCCCACACACGGAGCAGTCCGTTCATTTCGAACGTAACTTCAGGTTACGTAGCTAGCGTAGGCAGTAAATGCCGCCGCGCTAGCTCCGCAAGCTGGCATGGATTTAAAGGGAATCCCCACGCCGAAAAAACGGCGTGGGGGTTCCCCCCAAATCCAAGTCAGACCCTCATCCGAGCACGCAGCCTGGCAGGCCAGGAAAGGGGTGGGGACGAACGAGCGCGCCCCCCCCTCCTGAGCCGTACCAGGCCGCGTGCCCTCAACATGGGGGGTGCCCTGGGGAAAGGGGGGCCGTGCGGCCCCCCCACCCCAAAGCACCTTGTCCCCATGTTGATGAGGACAAGGGCCTCTTCCCGACAACCCTGGCCGTTGGTTGTCGGGGTCTGCGGGCGGGGGCTTATCGGAATCTGGGAACCCCTTTAATAAGGGGGCCCCCAGATCCCGGCCCCCCACTCTATGTGAATGAGTATGGGGTACGATGTACCCCTACCCATTCACCTAAGGTGTAAAATGTAAAGTACAAAAACACACACACTTTTGAAAAAATATTTTATTGCACTGCTCCGGGGGTCTTCTTCCGTCTTGGGGGTCTTCTCGCCGGACTCCTCCGCTCTCTTCTGCTCTTTTACCTAGCTCTTTCACGAACGGAGGAGTCCGGCTACCTTCTTCGTCGTCGCCGCCGTCGTCTGGGGGTCTCGATCCGCCTTCGGGGGTCTTCCGGGGGTCTCTTCTGTTCTTGCGGCGAAGACGACGACCGCCGCAAGAACAGAAGAGACCCCCGGAAGACCCCGAAGGCGGATCGAGACCCCCAGACAACGGCGGCGACGACGAAGAAGGTAGCCGGACTCCTCCGTTCGTGAAAGAGCTAGGTAAAAGAGCAGAAGAGAGCGGAGGAGTCCGGCGAGAAGACCCCCAAGACGGAAGAAGACCCCCAGAGCAGTGCAATAAAATATTTTTTTCAAAAGTGTGTGTGTTTTTGTACTTTACATTTTACACCTTAGGTGAATGGGTAGGGGTACATCGTACCCCATACTCATTCACATAGGGTGGGGGACCGGGATCTGGAGGCCCCCTTATTAAAGGGGTTCCCAGATTCCGATAAGCCCCCGCCCGCAGACCCCGACAACCAACGGCCAGGGTTGTCGGGAAGAGGTCCTTGTCCTCATCAACATGGGGACAAGGTGCTTTGGGGTGGGGGGGGCCGCACGGCCCCCCTTTCCCCAGGGCACCCCCCATGTTGAGGGCACGCGGCCTGGTACGGCTCAGGAGGGGGGGGCGCTCGTTCGTCCCCACCCCTTTCCTGGCCTGCCAGGCTGCGTGCTCGGATGAGGGTCTGACATGGAATTGGGGGGAACCCCCACGCCGTTTTTTCGGCGTGGGGAGTCCCTTTAAATCCATGCCAGGTCACGGAGCTAGCGCGGCGGCAGTAACTGCCTACGCTAGCTACGTAACCTGAAGTCACGTGCTAAATGAACGGACTTGCCGATGAGCGGCAAGTCCGTTCATTTCAAAAGTCCCGCGGACTTGCCCACTAACGGCGGGATTGTCCGCCGGACTGCCAAGTCCAGCGGATAATTTTAAAACCAAACTTAAAACTTTGGTCCGCCGGACTTTGGCGCCAAAAAGTCCGCCGGTGCCCACACACGAGGGGATTATCCGCTGGACTTCAGTCCAGAGGATAATCCCGCGGGATTGTCCCTTCGTGTGTACGCGGCCTATGAGTGATCCGGATGGGAAGTAGAGCAAAATCCACAGATTATTTAACTTACTATATAAGTCATCTCACACTCTATTTAATCACACTTCTTTAATCACTTAAGCACCGGAAGGGTTTGCCCCCTAATGACCAGGTCATTTTTTGCGATACAGCACTGCAACGCTTTAACTGACAATTGCGCAAAATTTTTCCCCACAAATAGAGCTTTATTTTGGTGTTATTTGATCACCTCTGCGGTTTTTATTTTTTGCGCTATAAAAAAAAGAGTGACAATTTTGAAAAAAAAATATGTTTTACTTTTTGCTAGAATAAATATTCAAAAAAAATAAAAAAATGTCTTCATCAGTTTAGACCAATATGTATTCTTCTACATATTTTTAGTAAAAAAAAAATCACTACAAGCGTATATTGATTGGTTTGCGCAAAAGGTAGATAGCATCTACAAAATAGGGGATAGATTTATGGCATTTTTATTATTTATTTATTTATTTTTTACTAGTAATGCGATTTTTAGCGGGACTGCCACATTGAGGCAAACAAATGGGACACTTTTGATACTTTTTTGGGACCAGTGACATTTATACAGTGATCAGAGCTAAAAAATAGCCACTGATTACTGTATAAATGTCACTGGCAGGGAAGGGGTTAACACTAAGGGATGATCAAGGGGTTAAGTGTTCCCTAGGGAGGTGTTTCTAACTGTGGGGGAGTGTACTGACTAGAGGAGGAGAGAGATCGCTGTTCTTGATCTTTACTCCCCTGACAGAATGGGGGTATGTCTGTTTGCATTGACAGATCTCCATTCTGGCTCTCTGTGGAGCGATTGCGGGTGACCGGTGGACATCGCGGCCGCCGGTCATGTGCATCGGCATCGCGTGCACTTCCTATATACCTATAGACAGATTCAGTAAGGAAGCATATTGACTGTGCTGTGTCTGAGGTCTCTCCGTAAGGATAGAATCTAATGGGGAGAGGGGAGACCGATATTATTTTTACAAAATGATACACCATTGTACTTGAAAGCACATCTTAAGCCAAAACATTTTCCCGTTGGAATGGTGAAGGGTTGGAGTCAGGTTTTTATTTCTGTCTGTGTCTCTGCTGGGGAAGACCACTATCTCTTTTTGTTGTAGTGACCGTTGTTGCTGATAGAGAAAGTGATAGGAGAGCTAAAATGTACATCTGTCATCAGAAAAGGAATACAAAGGAAATCTTCTAATGATCAGTCCTGATCTGCCTGACTAATTGTTAAAGAGACAATATCTCACAACTTTGGGGAGATTTCCTCTCCCTACCATTTGTATCTCTGAGTTTTCCCATCCTATACGAACCTCAAAAAAAGTTTGCAGACATTTTCAGTTCAAACATCAGAGATATGGTTCCTCAAAAGAGAACATAGAACATTTAGCACTTCAGGAGAAAAATCTCTATATGCAGATCTTATAATTGCCATTCAGTTTAACCTGCATAATTATCTTTTTATTGAATACAAACAGACATAGGTGGGCGCAGCCTATTACATTAGGGTGTGCACCTCAAAGCTCAAATACCCATGCCTTGCTCTGCAGCCTCAGCTGCACTGAACAGCAAATGAATGGGATAGTGCTCTGTGCTAAGTGGCTTCCTGTTCATTCACAAACTGAAGCATAGTAAACACAGTTTACTATGTTTCATTTAAGAAGGAACGCCGTGAGTTCACTGTGTTTATTTACAAAAGGAGGGAGCCGCTAAATGACATATTTACTAGCCCCTTCTCCCACTCTCCATTCTGGGAGCACAACATGGGGAAGCTCAGGCAATAGGGGGAATCTGCACCGCACGCAGTGATTAGGGTGTGCCTAAGCACACCTGGTACATCCCCTATGCACGCCTATGCAAACGGATCGTAAACATTTTGCATTCAGGGCTGTGTTTGTAGAACCTATGCACAACAGTAAAATACTACTAATTATTTTTAAAGGCCTTTTAAACCTTCCTACCTGCGCCATTTCCACATGCATAAGATGTACATCGACCAATTTGTTTCATGGTGCCGTTTATTGCCCTGTACAGATAGCCTATAGTAGAGTAAATCTTCACATTTTAGTGCCAGCAGCTTATGCTTGTGTTCAAACATGAAGTGTGCTGCATGGCCCTGCACAGGTTAAAGCGGAGTTCCAGTCATTTGTTTGTTTATTAAAAGTCAGCAGCTACAAAAAGTGTAGCTGCTAACTTTTAAGAAACAGCCACACACCTCTCCCACGGTCCAGCGGTGTACTCACCACTCACCACAGGGTGTTCTTCCCATGTCCTCCATCGGCGGCGCCGGCCTCTCTACTATGGGCATGACAGCTTGCGGCTTCACAGCCGGGTGCCCACTCGGCATGCGTGAGCGTCACAATGGTCTGTGACTGGCCCCAAAGTCTTCTAGGACCTGTCATGTGTCCCAGAAGACTTTGGGAGGGAGAGCTTATGCTTTCCGTTGCCTAGGCGACCGGAACGGAAGTGGAAGCATGTACATGTCAAACTCAGGTACCTGCTCCCCCCTTCTCCCCACAAGCTTAGTTTCACAAACAGTAGCTGGGAAGGAGGAATTTTTGGTGGAACTCCACTTTAATGCATGACCTCTTTTGTAATCGAAAACAGCATTTTCCTGTGAAGAAACTACATATCCCTTAATCCTTGGGTCTCTTAGTCTAGTGCTAGTGCAGGTGAAAGCTGCATAGTAATTAGATCTGATACAGGCACAAGTGGGCAGAACATTCATAGACACAGAAAGCTCACCCTGCAGTTGGAAGATAGGTTTTATTACATTAGCACTCACACAATTTGTAATGTGACATAGAGTGGACTGCAATGCATGCAATGGATGTTATGTCATCCAGAACAGAAAGCTGTCTTGTCCCTTTGGGAATAGGTCAATCATGACACCACAAACTGCAGGCGCAAAGTATGAACTATTAATAAAAGGTATAGCAAACAAATAGCACAGGGAATATACCTACACTAATATCTATTCAAAACTACAAAACATTTGAAAGTGTAAGATACCTTCAAGGCCTTATTCACACTTGCATTGTCAAACTTGAATTGATATACTGTAGAGGAAATGCCAAAATGCATTTTTGTGACATTCACATTTAGCTGCATTTAGAAAGAAAAGAATTCTGTGCATCCAGGATCCAATTAGAAACTCTAATAGCATGTAATGCCATGCAAATGCATGTAAACATGTCGAAATATTCCAAAACCTTCTTTAAAACAGCAGCATCTAAAAACAGTGAAAACAAGATCTAAGCAGTGTAAAGGCTGTTTATACATCTTAGATAACATTTCCTGTGTTTGTAAAATCTAAATGCAGCAATGCCAGTGTGAATCAGAACTAACACTTCTAGAACTAATGCTGGCTTTAAGAGATCACCAGCCTCCAGAATTCTGTACCTTAGTTTTTTGTACCTGCTTATTGCCAAAAATACAAAAAAAATGTCTTGCATATATTTTCTTTTGCTAAACTGTAAGGATAATTTCTTGTCAATAAACATTTTGTTTCATTCAACTGGGAACCCTTTGATCATGTTTCTTACTCGGGCAGTTGCAGCTCTGCTTAAACAATGTTCACATTTTTTTTGTCAAAGCAACCTAAAAATCAAAAGGGGATTAGCCTACTTTGGTGTTAAATATTAGGACAAAGCAAACACATCACAGGAGCTAATTCTAGGCATCTCAGTTTTCTTCAAAAAAGGTCTGGATGCATTTCTAAAGGCACAAAATATAACTGGCTTTTAATATTTATTAAATAAATAACACTGTAGATTGTAAATCCTGGGAGTATTGGACTGTCTTTGGGGATCAGAAAATAACTTTCCCTTTTAGAGCAAATGAATGCATGCTTTGTAAGTATGCGCAAGTTTTGCATTTGTAGCTTTGCATGGTCCGCTGTTCATGATTAGCGGACTGGGTGAACTAACTGGTCAGATTTAACCTGTTTTGCCCACCCAAACCGCTGGCTTTTATTACAGCAGGAAGTCATTCATTTAGCGCTGATATAACAATGACCACTAAATTACAACTTCCCACTGTGCTACCTGCATTCCAGCCAACAAGGACACTGTTCGGGCCAACTGCCTGCATTCTAGCATCAAATGACATGATGAGATGGTGTGGTTGATTTACCAAAATTGGAGAGTGCAAAATCTGGTGCAGCTGTGAATGGTAGCCAATCAGCTTCTAATGTCAGATTTGTTCAATAAAGCTTTGACAAAAAAAAAAATGGAAGCTGTTTAGTTTCTATGTAAAGCTGCACCAGATTTTGCACTCTCCAGATTTAGTAAATCAACTCCAATGCGGAGCTAGCCCTAACAATAAACACCAGATCCTTATCTTTGATAAAGGTTGTTTAAAATAGATTTCAAGAAAAACAGGATAGAATTATGGGGTTCCCCCAAAATACTGTACACACCAAACCCTTTTCTAAATATGCAGCCTGGCTGGCCAGGAAAAGGGGGGCGTAAAGCATGCAGCCCCCCATACAATACTAGGTCCCATGCCCTCAACATAGGGAAGGTACCTTGATAAGGGGCACCCAAGCACCTTGTCCCCATGTTGATGAGGCCTCTTGCCTAAATCCCAGGTAGTGGGAGACTGTTGGGAGGGGAAGTGAACCCTTTAGCAGTGGTTATACTACTGTTACTAAATGTGACAGCTTTCCACTCAGACTGATTGTTGGGGAGTCAACGATAACGACATCCTAACAATCAGTGAAGTATCGCATCCTTCAGCTGTCAGTCAGGGATTCTTAACTGACATATGGTTGAACCACAAAGTGGCAGGGATGATGTAAAAAACAAAAAAAAAGCTGTGGGTTCACCCCAAAATTCATAGATCTGTTATGGATGTTAAGGGGGACCCACCATAAAAAATAAATTAAAAAAGGTCCCCCCAAAATCCACACCAGATGTTTATCTGAGTTTACAGCCTAATAAGAAATGAGTGGGGAGTAAGCAAGAAAGTAAGGAAATCAGTAGGGAGTAAGCATGCAGCTCCCCTCATGAACCATATTAGGCCACATGCCCTCAACTTTTCCAGGGAAGACCCCTGGAAAAACACCTAGTCCCCATGCGGATGAGGATAAGGGTCTCTTCCCCACAACCTTGACCTGGTGATTGTGGAGGTCTGTGGGTGGGGGACTTATCAGAATCTGGAAGTCTTTTTTAAAAATAAGAGGGACCCCAGGTACCTCCCCCCTTGAAAATGGGTAAGAGGTACATAGTACCCCTACTCATTCATAAAAATATTTAATCAGTAAATAAACATACCACACTTTTTCATAAGGCCCTGTTTAAAAAAAAAAAGGAATTTTGTGCGTCGGAATTGGTACAGACGATCAGAATTTTTGCCGACTGAAAAATTGAGAACATGCTCTCAATCTTTTGCTGGCTAGAATTCTGCCACCAAAAGTCCGATGGAGCATACACATGGTCGCATTTTTGGACCAAAAGCTCTCATCGGACTTTTGCTGGCAGAATTTCCGCTCGTGTGTATGGGGCATTACACATGGTTGGTCGTTTGCACTCTTGCTCAGAAAATAAATCTATTCCTGTATATTTTCTCCATTTGGTCTGTTAAATATACTTGACATATCTGTTTGATAAGTGCAAAATAAATACCCAATAATCCCGACAGAAATCGTGTGAGCTGGTATCATCCTGTGCTCCCTGTCTATGCTGCACTTGTATTGTTAGTTAGCATTGGTCCCAGTTTTCTCCATGGACTAGAAATCATTACCCCGATTTCATGGAAAGGAGGAATGGGGTGGTTTTCTGTAGTCGTTTGACAACTCTGCTTCTCCATAGTTACAGGCCAGTGAGTAAGTGCACTGGACAGTAAGTGTGTTACTTGCAGGATTACTAAAAAAATGACTGAAAAAAGAAAACAAATGCAGCAACCAAAACTAAGGATCGATAAGCTGCAACATGTTAATTTTTTGTTCTTGAGTTTAGATAAACTTTAGATCAATAGCACTGGCCATTTTGTATTGAAATGTAAATCTCTACACTTCTAGTTCCCATCTGTTCTACTTTCACAAAAATGTAGTGGGTAATGCTTTGCTCATAGCACATGTCTCTGTTTGGATGTACAATAGATAGCATGCCTGTGAAAATGCACACAAACATACTAAATGATAGTCACTAAATTATGAATAAACTACAGATGGAACTGCGGCTAGAATTCACAAATTGTTTCTGCAATATACTTGTGAATAAGAAGTCCTTTTGATTATTTAATAAGATGGTGAATTGTGCACATGTTGTTCAGCATTTAGGCACATTTTAACAGTTATTAAATAACCCCCATTGTGTCATGTTCTAGTTCATTTGATTTGTTGACTATTAGGAAGGAGTTGCTTATATGCTGGAGAGCACCTAACCATAATGCTCCCTGTGATGTAAACTGAAATGACATCCCTCTAATCCCTAGACACTCGTGTTGGGTTTCTGCACGTTCTAAATTAGAACTAATTTCAATTTAATCATTATTAGATCTATCACCCAGATAGAAAATGTTCATTTAGAGTACAGAAGCAAGAAAATGTACTCTTTATGAACTAAACTCCCCCTTATGCGTGTAGTAAAGCAGTTGAACTATGGCACCAAGATCAGTGGGGCTCGGTGCAATTAACCCTTTCCTCACTTTCTACATTAGAAGCCAGTCCCAGTCCACAGGTATCCAAAACATTTATATATTTAAAAAAAAAAAAATGATGTCTGCTTTTAAAAGAAATATAGTTACATAGTTAATGAGGTTGAAAAAAGACACAAGTCCATCCAGTTCAACCAATTAAAAAAAAAAATAAATAATAATCATACAATCCTATATAAACAATAAATGATCACCCACAATTGCTCCAGAAGAAGGCGAAAAACCCTAGCAAAGCATGATCCAATTAGCTTCAGCAGGGGGAAAAAAAAAATTCCTTCCTGATCCCCCGAGAGGCAATCAGATTTTCCCTGGATCAGCTTTACCTATAAATGTCAGTACCCAGTTATATTATGTACACTAATGCCGCGTACACACGGTCGGAATTTCCGATGGAAAAAGTCCGACGGGAGCTTTTCATCGGATTTTCCGACCGTGTGTATGCCCATCGGTCTTTTTCTGTTGGAATTTCTGACGGACTTTGGATTGAGAACATGTTCTCAATTTTTCCGACGGAAAACCTTTCTATCGGATTTTCCTATCGTGTGTATGCAATTCCGACACGCAAAATTCCGACGCATGCTCGGAAACAATGTGACGCATGCTCGGAAGCATTAAACTTCCCTTTTATAGTGGTGTTATACGTGTTTTATGCCGCTGTGTTACTGACCATCGGAATTTGGTGTGACCATGTGTAGGCAGACAGTTTGAGTGAAAATCCGACGGGAATACCATCAGAGCTTTTTCCGACGAGAATTCCGACCATGTGTACGCGGCATTAGGAAATGATCTAGGCCTTTTTCTAAGCAATCTACTGAGCTGAAATTAGAAAAAATGGCCGCACACCACTGTAGATCAAAATCCTCATTTGGACATTCCAAAAATTACAGCCATCAGAATGCTGGGTAGACGCGTTTCGCACACTTCACGTGCACTTAGTCATTAAATCTACTGAGCTGGCCAGAATCATCTCTGGAGGGAGTCTATTCGACATTTTCACAGCTCTTACTGTGTGGAAATCTTTCCGTATTTGGAGATTAAATCTTTTTTTCCTCTGTGATAACCTTAAAGTATCAACACCAAGTTCACTATATGGGCCACTTATGTACAGTAGCTCACAAAAGTGAGTACACCCCTCACATTTTTGTAAATATTTTATTATATCTTTTGATGTGACAGCACTGAAGAAATTACACTTTTCTACAATGTAAAGTAGTGTGCAGCCTCTATAACAGTGTAAATTTGTCTTTTAACCACTTGCCTACCAGGTACGAACACCCCCTTCCTGACCAAGCCATTTTTCAGCTTTCAGCGATATCGTATTTTGAATGACAATTGCGCGGTCATGCAAGATGTACCCAAATCATTTTTTTTATAATTTTTTCCCCACGGATAGAGCTTTATTTTGGTGCTATTTGATCACCTCTGCGGTTTTTATTTCTTGCACTATAAACAAAATAAGAGGGACGAGTTTGAAAAAACACAATATTTTTTTTACTTTTTATTATAATAAATATCCATTTTTTTTTTTAAACACATTTTTTCCTCAGTTTAGACCGATACGTATTCTTCTACATATTTTTGGTAAAAAAAAATCGCAATAAGCGTCTATTGATTGGTTTGCGCAAAAGTTATAGCGTCTACAAAATAGGGGATAGATTTATAGCATTTTTATTATTATTTTTTTTATAATAGTAATGGCGGCGATTTGCGATTTTTATCGTGACTGCGACATTGCGGTGGACAAATCTGACATTTTTGACACATTTTTGGGACCATTTCACATTTATACAGCGATCCGTGCTATAAAAATGCATTGATTACTGTATAAATGTAGGCAGGGAAGGGGTTAACACTAGGGGGCGCTGCAGGGGTTAATATGTTCCCTATGTGAGTGATTCTAACTGTGGGGGGAGGAGACTGACTGGGGGAGGGGACCGATCGGTGTCCCTATGTACAAGGGACACACCATCGGTCTCCTCTCCTCTGACAGGACGTGGATATGTGTGTTTACACACACAGATTCACGTCCTGCTCAGTTACCGGGCAATCGCGGGTGCCTGGCGGACATCGCGGGCCGCCGGGCACGCGCATCGGGTCCCCAGCGACGCGGCGGGCACGCGCGCGCGCCCCCTAGTGGCCAAAAAGTTAGCGCCGTCATATCACGGCGGCCCGCCACAAGAGCTGCACAAGAGCGTCAATTGATGGCGGGCGGTCGGCAACAAGTTAAAGATGTTGCACAAGAAAGCCAACAGTTTGCTGAAGACAAGCAGACTAAACACATGGATTACTGGAACCATGTCCCGTGGTCTGCTGAGACCAAGATAAACTTATTTGGTTCAGATGTTGTCAAGCATGTGTGGCGGCAACCAGTTGAGGAGAACAAAGACAAGTGTTTCTTGCCTACAGTCAAGCATGGTGGTGGAAATGTCATGGTCTGGGGCTGCATATGTGCTGCCAGCACTGGGGAGCTACAGTTCATTGAGGGATCCTTGAATGCCAACATGTACTGTGACATACTGAAGCAGAGCATGATCCCCTCCCTTCAGAGACTGGGCCACAGGGCAGTATTCCAACATGATAATGATCCTAAACACACCTCCAAGAAGACCACTGCTTTGCTAAAGAAGCGGAGGGTAAAGATGATGGACTGGCCAAGCATGTCTCCAGACCTAAACACTATTGAGCATCTGTGGGGCATCCTCAAATGGAAGGTGGAAGAGCTCAAGGTCTCTAACATCCACCAGCTCTGTGATGTCGCCATGGAGGAGTGGAAGAGGACTCCAGTGGCAACCTGGGAAGCTCTGGTGAACTCCGTGCCCAAGAGGGTTAAGGCAGTGCTGGAAAATAATGATGGCCACACAAAATATTGACACTTTGGGCCCAATTTGGACATTTTCACTTAGGGATGTACTCACTTTTGTTGCCAGCGGTTTAGACATTAATGGCTGTGTGTTGAGTTATTTTAAGGGGACCGCAAATTTACACTGTTATACACAAGCTGTACACTCACTACTTTACATTGTAGAAAAGTGTAATTTCTTCAGTGTTGTCACATTAAAAGATATAATAAAAATATTTACAAAATTGTGAGGGGTGTACTCACTTTTGTGAGATACTGTATTTGTACATGTTGGTATCACGTACCTTGTATCAGAGCCCAATGGTAGAAGGAGACCTCTCTTACAGCCCTGGCTTGGGGACCACTGGGGTTGCAACAGTGGTCATGAGAGCTTAGTGAGGTAGGAGTGCCTGTAAGATCCGTAGTAGCTGGCACAGATGAGTAGTGATGATCCACCAGAAAGACTGGACTGTAGAAGCAGCAGAAGGCGGTGGTTACAGGTGTGGGCCAGAGACACCTAGGTACTGGCAGGTACAGGATCAGGAGCAACTGGAGCAGAGTGAGACAAGCCAGGTCAGCATGGGTAACAGGTATGTAATACAGCAGGCAGAGAGTAGTCAGCAGGCAGGCATAGGCTGACAATGCAGATCAACAGGTATAGCAGGGTCAAGGTAAGCCGGGTCAGGATAGAAGAAGGCAGCAGTAGTTAAACGGAGCTGGGTCAGTATAATCACTGGCAGGTACAGGATCAGGGCTCAGGTAAAGCTGCAGATCAGACAGCACTGCACTAGAGCAGCTACTGTCCTCTTAAAGAATTGGCGCCAAGACGAGTTAGCACGAACAGGCGTGCCTGACGTGTCTTCCTGCACAATTGCACACACGCAGCCCAGCGGACACTCATAGGAACATGTGTTGCGCATGTGCGAACGCCCGAGCATCTGCCTTGCTACAGGGTATACCTGACATTGCCCACCCTAAGGGGCAGCCTCCGGATGTCCAGCTGGCCCTTTTTTTCAGGATGAGCAAGAAAAAAGGCACAAACTAACCTCCTTGCATGGATATTGCATGCGGGTTCCCAGGAATTATCTTCCAGGCCGTACCCCTTCCACTTAATCAGAAATTGTACCTGATTTTGCCTTCTCCTGCAATCTACAATGGTTTCTACTTTGTATTCCGCGTTTCCATCAATCAAAACAGGTTCCAGTGGTCTAGGCCCTCTGTCAGGGAAAGGATCTGGTACTGCAGGTTTTAGTAGTGAAACACAGA